>APFE030605541.1:58420-110323 GCA_000404065.3 Pinus taeda
CCAACCTAATATAGGGTCCAAAAAAAAATTTCCCGGGGCGCTGCCCCAAACCCCGTAGACGGGGGCTACCTGCCCCCCTCTAACCCCCCGGTTCACTACGTAGGTTAGTCGTGGAAAGAATATAACACAACCCAACATGGTGATGGAAGGAGATAAATATCAATGCAATAAAATCACATACATAAAACAAAAGTGACAATAAGAATGGTTACTTTCCTTTTACAATTAAGATATGTGATCAATCAAGCAAAAAATGGTTTTCATTTGTTGCATATGATAAACAAATCCTATGCAAACCTAATCGTCCTTAACACTCTCAAAGTAACTAGGCTTTGTGAAGGTATCTTTTGATGGGTCCTGGGGAAATGTCCCAAAAGAACTGGCAATGCCTTCTAGCAGCTGAAGAATCAACCAAGGTAACGGAAATGAGGCTTAAGTGTTGCTTGTACTGTCACCTATTGGGAAAGGATTCCCTATATTTTGGCCACTAAAGTACCTTCGTCCCACATGAGAATTTGAGTCTTTAGATTCTTGGTAGTTAGTTACCAGTACCAAGCACTAGATGGGTTAGGTAGCCCCAAAGAGTATTGCATGCACTGGACGCCGAACCTCCTATGAATCAGGTCTCTACCATGCTTAGGCATTATTTTACATGGGATGATTGAAGTATTTTTAAGCTCCCTAAAAAGTTGACAACTCTATTTCAAAGGTGTAACATGACCATGGCGGATTATGAGATGCCTACCCCCAATGGTCCTAACTTGAAGTCACCCTTGGAGCAGATCTAAAAGGCCATCATTGAAGACATCCTTGAAGCAGTCCCTTTAAGCAAAATTGAAGATCATTTATTGTAGAATATTTTGGAAAGTAAACTTGGAAGATCATTTGAAACAGTTGAAGCATTGTGGAGACATACCTTGGAGCTAACATTTCGAAGGCAGCCTTGAAGACCATGATGCATTGAAGACATCATTAGGTGATTTGGAGAATTTTCTTAGGTACAATGAAGTGCAGTGGTGATACCTTCTAATTAACAATTTTGTCATTGATGATGTAGCATGGAGACTAAAGTGAAGACTAGGTGAATATTGATGGGGCTTGTTGAAGAAGACATTCAAGCCGTGAGTTACTACCAAACATATCTTGACAAAGCATTGCAGTGGGTGGGAGCCCAAGAGGTTGGAGCCTCGAAAAGACAAGGTTGGTGCCTTGGAGGATAGGGTTGGAGCCCTAGAGGATTGGAGTCCTCAAGAAACCAAGTTGAAGCCTGTACTAGAGAAGGGTTGGTGCCCTAGGGGTTGGAACCTCTAAACATAAGGTTGGTGCCTTGAGAATATAGGTTCAGTTCCCTAGAGGTCGGAGCCTCACAAAAGTCCTAGTTGGTGCTTGGAAACAGGTTGGGACCTATGAGATTAAAGATCAGTGTCTTCATCTAGGGTTGGAGCCCTATATACATTATACTTGATTTATTTTGAAAAAGAAATTAATAAATGCATTTATTCTTATTGTTCATTTTGTATTGTAAATATAAGTGATCTAACTAGTAAAAGTAACAATTGAAAAGAAATATTGATTCACGCCCCCCCCCCCCCCCACCCAGTATTTCCAACAATTGGTATCAGAGCCAGTACCTTCACTCAAATCCTAACATCTTGAAGGTTGATTATTAGAACACAAATGGCGAAGCCAAGGAAGAAAGTCTCCAATCCTCCTAAAGATGTGTCTCCCTCAACCACTGAACTTGAAGTCAATAAATTTATGAAGGCTCCATTGTTCAATGGAAACTTTGATATATGGGAAGAAAGAATGGGGAATTTCTTAAAAACTCAAGGCATTGAAGTCTAGAAATTGGTGATTGCTGATAGCATGATGGATGAAGAATCCAAGGAACATAATACAAGAGCAATGAAAGCAATCTTGAATGGGCTACCTAATTCTATGAAGGTCAATTTTGAAAAATGTTCATCAACAAAAGGCATATGGAATAAAATTCATGATCTTCACTCAAAAGGAGCATTGACAATGATCTATAGTTAAGAAAATGATGGAAAACAAGAAGAATATCCAGAGCCCATCAAGGAAGGTGAAGATAAGAGTGATAACATCAACTCTAAAGAACACCTAGAAGATGAAGAGAATGAAAATTATTTTGAAGAAGATCTCCTCACTGAACTTATGGCTACCATGGAAGAGATTAACAACTTGAAAAAGGAAAATGAGGAACTTAAGAAGAAAGTGCAAGTTGGTGAACAGAACAAGGCAAGGAAGGAAGTTGACCTTGTCAAGCTTCAAGTACAAGAAAAAGATGAGGAGCTTGCCAATATTAAGGAACAATTTCATCAAAACAAGAGAAAGCATCATGAAGAGGTCATATCCATGAAAATTCAATTGGATAAGGCAAAGAAACGGGAAGATACCTTATCAAGCCACCTTGAACAAAGGCACGAGAGCTTGAACAAACTTGAAGCAGAGATTGGTCAATACAAGGAAGAGGTCTCCTCCCTTAGATCTCAACTAGAAGAAACAATGAAACAAGCACAAGAAGCTGAGAAGGTGATGGAAGCTTTGACATTCATAGAAGGACAAGTTGATGAAGCAGAAAAGGAGAGAAACACCATGATGTACCAACTAGAAGAAAAGGATGATGACATCACCAAGTTAAAATTAGGAATCACTTCTTTCAAGGCTCAATCATGTGAAGCAACAAAGATGATGGAATAAATGAAGAAGCAACTAGTTATGAAAGGTCAATATTATGAAAATTTGAAAGGAGAAATTGTTTTTCTTAAAAAGGAAGTTGATTTGCTGAATAAGAACTTGAAAAGTTCTCAAACCCTAGATGACATCCTAAGTCATCAAAGGTCTCCCCTTGATAAATTGGGTCTTGACTATGCAGGCGGACTCTCAAGAAAGAATGATGCAAACTCTAATGTTTCAAACAACGAGGATGTGGAGAAACTTTGAATAAATATTGATGCTCCCAGTCCAGCAAAGGTAAGGAGAAGAATCAAGACAACATTAGAATAAATCCTACTCCAAGAAGACTTGTAGATACTGTCAAGAATACAAGAAGCAATGGTTATCATCAAAGGATCCCAAGGCAAAAAGACTTCATAAGTACATCAAGGAAACCTTCTTCTCCCAGGTACCAAAGTATATATCTTGGTTATTTCTATTCTTGTACAAAATTTGGGCACATGGCAAAATATTGTAGGGCATATCACAAAGATAATTATAATGGTCCCCGTCAATCTCCGAGAAGCAATTTTGCAAGAATAAGTCATGAATTTTCATACATGAACAATATAGAGTGCTTCAAGTGTCATAACATTGGACATATGGCGATATGTTTATTGTCACTAAGTATTCTTACTATTGAATCCTCATCATGGATGGGAGCTCTGAGGAAAATGGCGCACTAAGGAACTAGGGTTCCTGACAAACCCTTCTACGGTGCACAAGCTGAGCTAGCAGCTTTTCAAGCCCAAACAAAAATTCCATCAGGACTGACTCTGTGATTCTGAACGCAGAGGACAATGAAAAGTCTGATGGGGGAGGCATCAACGCCTCCCCCAAAAGATTATAATCATGAAAACCAACCTAAGAGCAAAACTAAGAATGCAGAGAAGCCCGAGACACGGCCTGCGCAGCAGACGGAGAAGAATGAACAAGAAGATCTGGAATACAAGAAAGCGGATAAGCAAACAACATCTGGAAAACCAAAGAAAGCCTCATCACCCACATGCAAGCCCATTGCCACAGAAAGGCCCAAGATCAAGCTGCCTAGTCACAGGATCAATGCGCAAATACAATATATGAAAGATCACGCCTTGATTGGCAAATTCATAGGTTACTGGCCAACTGAAAAGGCCCTGCAAGTCTGGATCACCTCGAAATGGAAGCCCAAAGGTCATGTAACTCTACAGTTGGGCCCTAAGGCTTCTTCACAGCCACATTCAACTACCTTGAAGACCGGAACCGAGTTCTAGATGGAGGACCCTATTTCTTCAATGCAGCAGGTCTTTATCCACGAGATTGGGTCGAAAGATTCAACCCTAATAAGGAAGATTTCAGCTGGGCGCCAGTATGGATCCGCATGTACTCGCTTCCACTGGAATACTAAGATGAGGACTCACTAACATCCATTGGCAATGGATTAGGCGAGTTCATAAAGGTAGCAGAGGAAACTAAGCTCCGAAGATACACATCCTACGCACGGATCTGCGTCTACACGAAGCTGGGACACGTGCTACCGGACTCAGTAAGTCTTCTGCATGACGACTTTGAATGGATTCAGCCCCTTGACTATGAAAATGTACCCTTCCGATGTAGGAGATGCCATGCCCATGGTCACCTCTTTCATGATTGTCCCTTAAATATGCCACCTAAAACCACAGAAAATGGAAACAAGTCTGATCCAGAAGGATTCACCAAGGTAGCCAGTAGGAAAAGGCATACCAAAAAACCTCCCTCTGCACCAAAAAATGTTGCTCCATCTTCTGATTTTCCATCCTCTAGCAACAGCTTTGATATTCTATCAAATCTAGAACAGCCTAAATCAGATACACCCACACCAGCAAAGCCAAGCTCTGTTCCATCCACCCATCTATCCCCCACACTCATCCACTATAAAACCAATCATCCTTTGATTACCATTTCCTCTGAAAAGCCTGCCTCAGACTCGTAACTCAACACCAACCTTGTTCAGTACAAATCCCTATGGTCTGATAAAATTATGGACATCAATGATACTTCGGCAGAACCTTCTCAGCCACCAACCAATTAGGAAGGAGGCAGTCAGCAAAGCTTAATGGAAGAAAAACCAGAAAGCTTTGATCTTGGGGAAATAGACATTTTCAGTCTAGAGCAAGCCAGCAAAAGGAAAGTGTTCGACACAATACCAGAAAGACAACTAGAAAATTTGGAAGTAGTGCTCACAAGAGTGCATCAGCATAATACCTTGGGCATACAGCAAGGAGGAAAATGGGATGGGAAACATATCATCAAAGATGGGAAGAAAAGAGGTAGAAAGACAGATCTACAACGTACAATATTAATTGGGGAAATGTTAGTGGAGTCGGGAAGGTGCTCCAAGTTGACCAAATATTACCGATCCTTACCTACCAGTCAACCATGAAGCTCATCTCATGGAATGTAAGAGGACTTAATGGTCCCGGGAAGTACAAATTGTTAAAAAACATGATTCAACAAGAACAACCATACATTGTATCCATGCAAGAAACAAAATGCAGCACCAGCACAGTAGAATCCATATTATCCAAAGCCTGGGCAGGATGTCAAACAGTAACAGTCGACGCAACAGGTGCATCGGGAGGGTTAGCCATAGCATGGAATACACAACATATATCCTTAACAAATTTCCATGCTTCACACTATTTCATCCAAGCAATGTTCCACCTGATTGGCACCAACATGCATGGACATTTAACCAATGTTTACTTCCCTCAGGAAAGCATGCAAAAAATTAGGCAATTAGAAACATTGGAGATTCTTAATGTTCCAAGAACTTATCCACTATGGATCACGGGAGGAGACTTCAATATGATCACGCGGCTGGAGGAAAAATTGGGAGGCAGAAGAAAGCTGGACAAAGAAAGCAATAACTTCAAAGACTACATTCAACACAATGGTTTAATAGACTTACCTTTTGATAACAGCATCTACACTTGGAACAACAAAAGAGTCGGCACTCAACAAATAGCATCCAGGTTGGACAGATTTCTAATTACAGACAATTTTGTCCATCTTGGTGGTGATATATGCGCCTCTATCCTACCCTTAGCTGGCTCGGATCATTGGCCCATTTCTTTGCAATGGAAAAAACCCGGAAAATCTAACAGAAAACCTTTCAAGTTTGAAGCTTTCTGGCTTACCCACCCTGAGTTCAATACATTGGTCAAATCAGCATGGGAAAGTTTCATTCCCAAGGGTGGCTCACTCATGTACCAATTCCAGCAAAGACTGAAGCATATCAAAAAACAAATCAAAACTTGGAACTACACCACCTTTGGCAACATCCTTTAAGAGAAAAAAGCTCTTGAGCAGAGCATGACAAAGCCACAGCAAAAGATCATACTAGAAGGCAAAACGGAGGAACATGCCAGACTAGAACAAATCCTACTAACACAACTAGATGAAAGAGGCAGACAAGAGGAACTTCTCTAGAGACAGAATTCAAGAATCATATGGCTAAGAGAAGGGGAACGAAACACCAATTTCTTTCATCGTACAACTATACAAAGAAGAATGAATAATACAATCTCACACATTCAAAACTCACAGGGAGACAAAATGGAGAAACAAAAAGACATAGAGAAAGAGCTCACAAATCACTTCAAAACTATTCATCAAGAGCAGCCCACAGATAGACAGCATGTTATCAATGAGATACTTCAGCATATTCCTAAACTCATCACAGAGGAGCATAATCAATTATTGCTAAGACTAGTCACCATCATGGAGGTCGATGATCTGAATGGAAAATGGCCCCTTGTATTGGTTATCTATGGTACTCATCCACCCATATTATTCATTGACCCATGGAATTTACCCATGGTATTGTAAATGGCATCTGCCCGTGGTATTGTAAAATCCACCCATGGTATTCATTCACCCATGGAATTGAACCATGGTATTGTAACTAGAAAAATACTATAAGTAACAAGTCACATTTGGTAAAAGGACAGATTGTCCGCCACAATGTAGCCTTTACAATTCAGAGGCATGTAGCCACACATCTCTTCTCAGAGATAAGCTACCATTGCCCTAGCTGGTTTATTTCCACTTGGGTTTTAATAAAAGGTTTCTTTGTGGTTTTGTTTATTGGGCATTCTCATATTTTTCTTCTGGTAATTTCAAGTTTTCAGATCTTGGGGGCCTTTCCCCCAAGATCCATTGCAAGTTCTCAGATCTTGGGGGTCTCTCCTCCCAAGATCCATTTCAATCTTTTAGATCTTGGGGGCCTCCTCCCAAGATCTGGATCAGTCGAAGAGGCTTCAAATCAACTGAAGGCTGGGAAAGCACCTGGACCTGATGGCTTCACGTCCAACTTTTACCATCACTTTTGGGATTTAATCAAAACTGATGTCTGGGGTGTGGTCGAAGAATCAAGAGTAATGCATTGGTTGCTCCCTTCGCTCAATGCAACCTTCATCGCCCTTATTCCCAAAGTCGTGCAACCAAGCACTCCGGAGAAGTTCAGGCCTATTGCACTCTGCAATGTAATCTACAAAATTATCTCAAAAGTCATAGCCAATCGCCTCAAACCACTCCTCCCTCTTCTCATCTCACCAGAGCAATCTAGTTATGTAGAAGGTCGTCAAATTCTGGATGGTATTATATTGACTCATGAAACCATCCATTCTCTAAAGCAAAACAAACAAGCAGGTATGCTGTTGAAAATCAACCTTTCCAAAGCCTTTGATAAACTTATCTGGACCTACATAAAATTAATGCTAACAGCCTTTGGATTTAGCCCAACCTGGGTTAGATGGATGATGACCCTAATCTCCTCCCCACTTTGCTCTGTTCTTGTCAATGGGAACCCCTCTAAACCGTACCACCCTTCCAGAGGAATTTGTCAAGGTGGCCCTCTATCCCCTTTCCTTTTTATCATTATGGTTGAGGGCCTGGGCCGTCTTATAAAGCATGTCGTTCATTCCCATGATCTTAGAGGGTTCTCTGTCCATGGATCCCCTGCTATTACCCATCAACAATTTGTTGATGACAATATGCTCTTTGGTCATCCTTCTGTAAGTGAAGCCCGAACCTTTAAAGCTATTTTAGACAAATTATTAGAAGCTTTTGGCACCACCATAAACACTGCCAAATCTCAAAATTTTTTCTTCCATACTCCTATTCCCACCCAAAGAATCATTGCTTGAATCATTAGATTCTTGCAAGCCAAGATTCCATCTCAATATTTAGGCGCCCCTCTCATAGATTCAGCCTTAAAGCATGCTTCCTGGAAACAACTCATTGAGAAAATGGATAGTCGGCTTCTTTCTTGGACTTACAGAACTCTCAACATGGCAAGAAGATTAGTACTGATAAAGGCAGTCCTACAATCATTGCCCCTCTATCTTTTCTCAGTTCTGGCTACACCGAAATGGGTGCTGAAGAGAATTCGGAATCTGCAACGCAATTTCTTATGGGGCTCCATAGGACAAAACAGAAAATGGGCTTTAGTCAAATGGGAAAAAGTTTGCAAGCCTAAAAATCAGGGGGGTCTAGACTTACATGATCCACAACACAGCAATACTTTGATGGTAGCACGGATTTGGTGGCAATGGGTATCCTGTCCACAGAAGCCATGGGTGCAATTATGGACAGCAAAGTGTGCAAATAATCGACTGCAACAAGAACTAATCAGGATAACTACCACGCTCACAGGGTCCCTAATTTGGAACGCGGCCAAGCAACAAAGAGAGGTCATCCATGAGCATAGCTTCTGGGAGATAAGGGACGGGAGGATGGCCCGTTTCTGGATGGATTCTTGGCAACAAAGACCCAAAATTGCAACACTCTTACCAGGAAAAAATCATAATGGAAACGACATTAACCAGGAGGAAAATGTAGCACGTTTCTGGACTCTCAGCACTATACAGGGATTCAAGCAATGGAAACCAGTGAGGCAAATAGCACCACAAGAAACGGAAGCTCATAACATGGAGCTACACAAAGAGCTCACCAGCAGAATAATCAATGTCAATACAGGAAGCGATGTTCTAAGGTGGAGATATACATAGAAGGGAACATACACCACCAAAGAAGCATACCAGATAATGTCCCAAACTCAGGAACCAATAGATCCTACTTGGAATCGTATATGGACTATTGGGATTTGGCCCAAAGTTTCCACTTTTATCTGGTTGTTATATCATCAAAGAATTCTCACATGGGAGAAATTAATCAAAAGAGGATTTCAAGGACCATCTTACTGTCCCAACTGCCAAAACAATGAAGAAACTATTCAGCACCTCATGGACTCCTGCCACATGGCCAATCAACTTTTGGAAAAGCTCACTTTCAAATGCCAGAGACCCTGTAGACTTCTTGGGGATATAAGAGGCACCATTCTAGACTCCAGAGCCCTGTAACAGCAAAGTTTTCAACAATTTTTGGACTATATTGCTAGGTCTCCTTCTATGGACAATCTGGAAGGAAAGAAATAAGCGTATTTTCAAAAATCACAAAACTTCCTTAGAAATCATATGGACTAACTTATGTCAGAACATCAAGGAAACTCTTGCATTGCATCAATGGACAACTGAGGATTTTCCTACCCAGCCTTAGGAATTAAGCATATGGGCTAATTGGAACATCCAGCTCCAACAAGCACAATTGAATTCCAATAGACCTAGCATTACAACCAGGCAGCTTTCACATTAGTTGCACCCCCCAAAAGGAGTGATTAAGTTAAATTTCGATGGTGCCTCCAAGGGCAACCTGGGCAAAGCAGGATACGAAGGCATATTCAAAAATCATGAGGGCCAACCCCTACTATTATATTTTGGCTCCATTGGATGGGATACGAACAATTCTGCAGAACTGGAAGGACTATGGCATGGTATGAAGCTAGCTGACCAACATAATTTTTATCCCATCATTATAGAAGGGGACACTCAAATCCTAATCAATAAGGCCACTCAAAGCCAACAAGGAAGCACAGCTTCACGAGTTGCCAAAAGCTTGAGATTAATGGCCAGGCTTGAAACAATAGAGAAATGGATAAAAGACAGGAGAGCAGTTACTTTTATTCACGTCAAAAGGGAAAGTAACAAAGTTGCTGATCTCCTAGCAAACATTGGGGTAGAACAAGACCAAATCCTACATTATGGCCTTCTCAACATCATAGATGACCACAATCAACTGCGAATTTTCACTGACCTGGTGCACAAGGAAGCTCAACCCCCGGATGCGGGTGTTAATTAAGATTATTATGTTGATGAGACGGGGCGACGGCGGGCTGGGTGGCCACATGGCCCTCTACAACCATCCCAAGGTCACCATGAATGACATTCATGGCACCTCGTAGGTGGCATTTAATGCCTGCTCCGGTCGAGACAAGGCCACAACCTGCATAACCATGGAGCCGGAGAACAATCCTATCATTTTGCCCCAGTTTCACTGTGCATGCCCTCCGCAGGCGGGAGAGCTAACTAAACGAACTAGCACTGGGCAAAGATGTTGGATTGTGAGTTGTCTTGATTTGGGTAATGGCTTCCACCATTCCCATACAAACCTCTGCAATTTGATTCATGTCCTCGAGCACTCAGTAACTTCCTCTTCTGTAAATTCCTCTTCTGCTCCTCCTGACCCTTTAATTGTTCCTATTTCCACCATGGTCTGCCACTAAATGCATAGCTGACGCAGTGGCACGCGGGGTGTAAGTTCTCACTCCCGGCTTTGCACAGCCATAACTCTGCTTCCTCTACCTCCTCTACTGAAAATCCCCACCATTACAGTCGTGCAGGTCAGTATCTGAATACCAGGAGCGGCAGAGGCAGAGCCAGCCTCCACAGCTCAAGACGTGAAGAGGCAGTCGTTCGCACTACAACCTTTCCTCTGCCTTTGCATCAGGATCCTCACACGATGCAGTTTCGGTTCCATAGCTCTCTGAATTTCCCGGTTCTTGTCGCCACAGTCTCCATCTCCATTACAGAAGAGACTGAGCAGCACATTCCCATTACCATTTCCATGGAGGAGACGCACCGAGCTGGCCCAAGCAGAAACCGAGCCAACAATGACAAGCGGGAGGGTAATGGAGGTCGGAACAAATGGCATGGTAAAGCAATTGCTGGCAGCTCGCATGTTGAGATGGACATTCAAGACGACACGCAGGCCATGGAAAGTCGTCTGGATGACACGTCAGGCCCGAAGGTTGAGGCCGGAAGCAGGGAGGAAGGACAGCAGGCGGTGGGACGTGGCGAGTTGGAGGAACCTACTCTGGAAGACTTAGCGACGCGTGTCACGTCTGCCAGGTGGCATTTCTTTTAGTTCTGGGTTTAGTTCTATTAAGTCTTATGTGTCCTTAGGGTAATATGTTGGTTGCTTGGTCCAGTCAGGATAATCTGTTGTTTTGTGGGTGGTTTTTGATGTTGGTTTTGATTGGTTGGCCTCGTCAGGAAAATTGTGGGTTAAATCTGGTTGTTTTTTGGACATACTTTCTTTTGGACTGGTTTCCCCTTTGTTGGGGCAGTCTCAAACAACTTTCATGGCTGCATGCCGATTAAGTTCGGGTCCCTTTCTAGCCAGGAAACTTTGTAACTACTTTTTGTATCACCTTACTTAGAAAAAGAAAACATTGGACATATGGCACGTAATTGTAACTTGACTTGGGCCCCTACACAAGCTAGAACCGTGCCATAAAAGAAAGTTACACAAGTATGGAGAAGGAAGAAAATTGAATCTAGAAGTATCTTGAACACTCCAGCCAACAACACATTTTGTTGACCTGATGAAGTTATCCTTGATATTCCAAGTATTTGATGGGGAGACTCTGCCAAAAGGAATACCATGCATACAGTTAGGGGATTTTATGATGATTAAGCATTCTTGTAGAAGCTAGTCATGGATGGATCTTATGAAATCCTTGATGAGATTTATGTAAAATCACTCTTTGATAGATCATTTATCAGGAACACTCCATTGAAAAACATGATATCTTATCTATCCAATGGACTTTTGTTGAATATGTCTTCCACTTGATCTCTAAACAGGTAATCTTTCATGAGCTAGAGGAGTTCGTGTAGACAGGGGGAGTTGGTTCATCATATGAAGGAATTTAAGCCCATCTATCATGGACCACATTGCTAGAAAGAAGAGCACCATGACAAGGGGAGTAACATACCTATGAAGAACTGCTTTTTGTAAAGAAAAGAAGCAGCTTGACAGGGGAAATACTTGGGCACCCTGTTTGCCAATGATTTTAAAGGGGGAGATGATGTTGGAAGAGCAAGAATATTTCCATCAATGACAAAAGGGGAGATTGTTAATCTAGGTTGTCGTTGATGTCAATATGGCATTAGTCGAGATGGAAAATATTATTGTGATACATGATGTTTCCCTAGCCTAATCGCAAACCTTAGGAGTGTTATCTTGAAAACCCTTGATGCCTACCAAATATTATGAAACCCTAGTCATTTAACAATGAAATGACAAACCCTTTATTGATTACAAAGCCCTAAAATCATTAAAGCATTCCAAGTATTAAATTATCACTTATAAAAGAAATACTAGGATACCCTAAAACATTGTATTGGTGAAAATGGTATGGATGTTGTTTGAATTAAGTCACAAAATCTTGATTCTCTAAAAAAAGAAAAAGTTTGAAAAATGTGAACTTGAAACCTAGAAATGGAGATTGTAATTGTTGCAGATAATGTAGCCATTAGTTGTTCCAAGTAAGATAATTAGTTGTGTTGCAGCACAATCCATTAGTGAACTTGCTACTTAGATAACATTGAATACTTTTCATTATGATGGTATCAGTGAAAAAGGTTACTCTCAGTGTCCCCAGGCTAAAGAAAAATAGGTGTTGTGAAACCTACGTTTCAATTTTTCTAACAAATGCAGCACACAAAAACTTCAATTCAAAATACATATATTTAAGATTTAATGAAAACATACAGGTCAAATTCCCCATGGTCATGTCGGCCCTCCAACCCAACAAACATGTCTATTCATTAAAGGGTAAAAACTACTATATATTGGAGTTTAAGTTCCTCATTCAAATTATCTAACTCGGTGATCTATTCGTAGAAGAGGCACATAAGACAAAAAGAATATAAGAGATCAAGTGAAGTAGCAATAAGAGGTCATGAAGACGAGATTACTGGTTGGGAAAATTCAGTGATTATCTCTTAAGCTTGGATCAGTGAAAAAGAAGCAGAGTTTGGTGTTAGGATTGCTGACAAAACCTCAGTCCAACATCAAGAAGGTTTTATACCCTCAGATCTATGTTATATGGCATGGACAATCACACATTTATGAAGGAATAGTAATGCACCTGTGGAGGCTCAGTTAACCACTAATAAAAGATCAAACTGCAGTCCTATCTGTGGTACATCGAACCTGTGATCACAAAAAAAGGGGGCTCAGACTTGTAGCTCGGACTAATACTTGAAACATTTGGGCAATAACAGTTAATCTCAAATCACAGACCTTATTCAGTAACTCGGACCTACTTTCATCTTCCAAGAAGCTCAGAATTTGGAAAATAAAGCTAGAGGCTTGTTAAAATCTCGAATTACAGTCCTTATTGAAGGCCCTATTATTGTGCCTTAGACCTGTGTGTAAATGCAGCTCAATTACTAACTCTGCCATCTTCAGACCTAAGGGACAGACCCGTTGAGGACCTGACCTCGGATTAGTATGAGAAAGTTAGAATTTATGGAAGACTCAGAATAAGTGAAACAGTCACATGGTAAGCTTGACCTATGGAGGAAGGACTTTTGGGAGCATACATTCATTGAAGACTTATGGTGGCATGTTAATTTGAAGTATCCCTTTGTTGCATACAATTTGGATACCTTTGAAGCATTCTTTTAGCACCCACTTTTGACATTATTGGGACAGACTTGTCGAAGAGACTTGAGATCATTGTTGGAGTTACCTTTTGAAGTAGATTTGAAGAGTTTTTGTAGTAGCAATTTGTGTGAAGTCACCCTTGGAGCAGATCTAAAAGGCCATCATTGAATACATCCTTGAAGTAGTCCCTTTAAGCAGAATTGAAGATCATCTATTGTAGCAGACTTTGGAAAGTAAACTTGGAAGAGCATTTGAAACATTTAAAGCTTTGTGGAGACATACCTTGGAGATGACATTTTTAAGGCACCCTTGAAGACCATGATGCATTGAAGACATCATGAGGTGATTTGGAGAATTTTCTTGGGTACAATGAAGTGCAATGGCGATACCTTCTAATTGGCAAGGTTGTCATTGATGATGTAGTGTGGGGACTAAAGTGAAGACTAGGCAAAGATTAACAGGTCTTGTTGAAGAAGACATTGGAGCCATGAGTTACTACCAAACATATCTTGACGAAGTATTGTAGTGGGTTGGAGCCTTGAAAATACAAGGTTGGTGCCTTAGAGGATAGGGTCGGAGCCCTAGAGGATTGGTGTCATCAAGAAACCAGGTCGGAACCTGTACTAGAGAAGGGTTGGTGCCCTAGGGGTTGGGGCCTCCAATCACGAGGTTGGTGCCTTGAAAAGATAGGGTTGATGCCCTAGGGGTCGAAACCTCACAAAATTCCAAGTTGGTTCTTGGCAACAGGTTGGAGCCTAGGAGATTGAAGGTCGGTGTCTTCATCCAGGGTTGGAGCCCTATATACATTGTACTTGATTCATTTTGAAAAGAAATTAATAAAATCATTTATTCTTATTGTTCATTTTGTGTTCTAAATATAAGTGATCTAATTGGTAAAAGTAACAATTGAAAAGAAATACTTATTTAGCCCCCCTCTCAGTATTTCCAACAAATTTAGAGGTGAAGGAAATTCACTAAAGCTTGCCAATCATCTGAGAAAAGAGAAAATACAAGGCTATTTTTGGCTTTCTAGCAACTGTGCAGGTCTAGCCACACACAAATGCATGCACGCATCTATCAGAGAAAAATTCTCGCGTTCGGGTAGAGAAAATGAAAACTCAATTCTGTGGGCTCAGAATAGGCCCCAAAAGTCCAGCAAAAATTACAGAGAGGTGTTGAGCACCTTGTAGATTCGTTCTGTAGAGATAAGGTCCTGCAAACATAATCTTTAGATTAATGAAAATACAATAGTATGTTCTCCATTCCTGTGGTAGTGTTTTTGTGGCAGTGGTGTACCAAAAGACACCTCCTTAGAAATTCATTGTTCCCTGCAAAGGATCACAAACATAGTTGGTTATGTTAGTGGACAGACTTATATAATAAAAAATTGTTAATAGTGGAAACAATGCATACATAAACATAAACTAAACAAAGAGGTAAATACAAAAACAATGCTCATTGGAGAAAACAAGTCAACAAACTAATGGAAAATTTTCCCTTTATTAACTGTTGGTAGTAGAGGTTGAATACAATAAATGAATCTTAGGCACTTGAAGAGAATTATTTGAGCTATGTTGCTCAAAAATGCTCAGCATGTGGGGTTCTTTTCCTCAATCTATTTGCAATTTTATCCTTTCTCTCAAATAAGTATGAAGACTCTCCAACGAGGGATTCCTCTTCTCTCACTAAGATGATGGAGTACTTAGAAGAAATATGACCAACATGCTAGTGCTCTTTCTTTCTTTGTCTTCAAGAATGGAATGGTGGTTTCCTCTGATAGCGATTTTGTCAGCATAACAATGTCTCATATTTTGGTTCTCCCATGGCCTATTTATATAGAATTTTTTTAATCCTTCTTCCTCTCTTGGTTCATTCATGAAAATGACACATTAGTAGGACAAGATTCCATTGAGAGTTTCATATCTTCCAAGTGACTCAAATTCGGTTTTCCTGGATTAAGATCTTGTCAAGGAATCAACTCCAAATGTGTAGAGTGGTCCTGAATTCTCTGAGTCATCCACTTCCTCAACTACATGACTTTCAAAGGATATTTTGCGCGCACATGGCTATTGAAGAAATAGTCATGACGTCCTCAATTTTTTATCCTTCTAAACTTTGGACCTTATGAGAAATTAATTTTTTTAACTTCATGATGTATTTAGTTGGAAAATCTTTACTTGTACATTTTGTTGGAGTCTTTTAGCATCTTCTGGATTTTGCAAATCTATATACAATTTTGTTAGCCTCATTCTCACATTAAAAAAAAAATCTAAGTCCAAATAATTAAATTAATTAAAATCATGAAGGTTAGTATTTAATCCTACCTTTCTAGATTGAGTTTGTTCCTCATGGTTAGGAGTCAGTTTAAGCTTAGTTGGTTGAGAGATTCTCTCCAACTAGTTAGGCTCCTAGATTAGTGTGTTGTTGATATATTTTCTCAACCAAGTTTCTTCAAGATAGATACACTATTTTGAGATAGCTTCATCATGTATTTATTTGTACTATTATCATTCTTTGTACATTGGATTGGATTGCATTATGTGAGGAATACAGTAAGGCTCATGCCTTTTCCGCCATGTCTGGTTTTTCTATACGTCTAATGTTTATTTTATGTGTGAGTGTGTATTATTTTTTTATTAGTTTCCTTCATGTGGTATCAGAGCCTATGGTTTTCTCTTTGGGAATGAGAGAGTAAGTGAGTAAAGAATGGTTTGTTTCTTCATTATAATCTGCGTAGAGGTATAATCTCAAGGGAGAGGACTATTGCACGAGAGGAGGATCTGTAGATTTAGATCCAGAAAGAATCTGCTAACAAAGCTTCCAACCGTTGCAGTACCCTTTTCAAATGTGGCCTCACGGTTCAGCTCTGTGTTGGATCCATCGGTAATAAAATCGTTATGATCCATGGGCGTTTCAACCGGGGACGAATGTAATGTGACCGACGGCTGATCTTCAAGACCAATGTCAGTTACAGCGTCACTTCTATCTATGTCCATGTACTCCTCAAACCTTGAATCTCCTTCTCCTCCTGTTACTGTTGGTTTTTCTACTTATTCTTCTGGTAGTGACTTGTGGTTATCAGAATAGTCATTGTTTTTAGCATTAATGTCATCCATTTTCAGAGGGTAATTAACTGGTCCGGGGCAATGTAGTCTGGTGTACCAACAGTTGAATAAGCCAGCATACGCCTGTTCCTTTGCCAATGTGAAAGTTGCTCCTGTTGAGTGTGCTTTGGTGTGGTTGATGTGTTTAAATGCCCATCCATATCCAAACCATATTTTAGATTTTTTCCAGCGGTGAAGCCATTTTGATGTTATTTGATTAACTATGCAATTATTGTCTACCTCGGCAAGAAGATTCCTCTTTGCCTTCAACGTTTTCATTGCATAGACATTACCAATTTACATTTCAAAATCCAGCTTCTCTCTTTGCGCTCCTGTAAATTCCTCATTTGAGCTTTATAGTGGTTCTCTATGTATTGCTTGGTGGCAGCTACTTTCTGTTTTCGGGATGTTTGAGGGAGCTTCGTCGTGAGCAGGTCTGGGGCAAAACGATGCTTGAACCTGTTGTGTTTTTTGCACGCAGTTGAATCTCTTTCACATTCTAATCGGAGCTCATTCAAACTCTTGATTGTCAAAGCAAGATCATTGCCACATGACCCCAACACTGCTTCAAGATGTTGTTAATCACCCCCAGAATTTTTAGGAAAATAGTACAGATGGAGAAAGCAAGCGTTCACAACTATTAAATTGAAAAACATCAGGCTTCAGAACCCAATGATGATCGATATCTTAACCTTCTTTTGTGCAAGATCTAAAGCCTATTTAATTAAAATATATATATCACATACTTCGATATACTCTTGGATTCCATATTCCTGGATAAGTATCAATCTAAACACTCCACTCCACGTCAGAACATGCCTCAGTGGTAGTTGTTGTTGGAAGAGGGTATTTTTCGCATTGAGAAAAATTGGAAGAAACCAGTTTCGGTTAACTCTTTACTAGAAGTTCCAATGGCAAAGTCCGCATCTATGAAACTTCGAACAATAGTTCCTTTGGCTATTGGTGGTGTTGCCATCTTTAGCGGGTTTTATTGGAAGAGGAAGAAATAGGATGAACGTGTTCAGCATCTAGCATGACAGGTGGGTCTAGGCCTAGTTTCAGTTGACCTTAACAGCATCTCTCGCTTCATCAGCTTCTTTTAAAGCAAGTTTTGGAAAAATTCCATTCCAGATATGAGAGAGAATGTTCTTTCGAGGTTGTGATTTTAAAGCGTTTGTAGCAAACACTAGCTGTGTGTTGTTGGTAATAACATTCTCTACCTCAGATTGTGCCATCAGAAACCTTAACAGTGAGTTGAACTTCAAATCCTTGGAAAAGTATAAGGTAATACTTTATTGCTTTTAAGTCATTAAAGCAGTGATTGTTATTTATAAAGGGTTTGAAAATTTTGTAAAAAGGAGTAGACTTCATTTAGTTTTTGAGATATAATATGCGAATGAGTTTTTTATTGAGAGATAAGGTGTATTGTAAAAGTATTTTGATATTTGGAGTGATAAGTGGAGATTTTTAAAAGGGAAGCTCATTGATGTGTTTTGAAGAAAGTTTTATTTTTAGCAGATTGAATCAGTGTACATTTATTTTTGAAGACAAGTTGCTTCAAGAATCTATGAGCTTGGCATTCTCATTGTTGGAGAAATTTCATTCTTGATATTGTGAAGGTGAAGGTTGATGTACTCCCATACTTAAATAAAATCATAATTTTTGTGGTGCTTGTGTCCTAGATTCGCTTGAAATTGAATAAGGGGATCTCAGGTACACCGTGTGTAATGAATTCATGTGCATGACTTGTGTTCAGATTATCTTTTTGTATTATGCTTAAACAACTACATGCACATAAGCAAGCTTAAGTAAAGAACGCTTAATCAAACTTAAGTACATAAGCACAAAGCGTCACATCATAAACTTGATAAGATGATCTTATAAGCAAGCACATTTCACATCATGTAATCAAAACAATCAAGTTAAGGACGCTACAAAATCAAGCATTTCAAGCCAAGATGACACCAACATCATCAACACTTTTTGTAACACTTGCATATAAACATTTTTTAACTGAATTGTACGGGTGCATTATCGGTTGTAACTGACACCCTAATCTGAATTGTTAAGGTGAATACATTAAGTCAAGCAAGTCTTCAACTGAGTCATCAAGATTGAACTTGTCATTTGTCTCTTGGGTGCATTTTCGACAGTGTTTGACACCCTTCCTTTTTTAAAATCTGCACATTTAGTAAGTACATTCAAGAAAGCACAAAATATGAGTAATCAATCAAGCAAGTTCAAGAAAGCCATCTAGAAAGAAAACATCCTTCAAACAATCAAAGCAAGTGAGCTTGTCATTCAACCAATCAAAGCAAGCAAGTGTGTCATTCAAACAACCAAGCAAGTGAGCGTGTCATTTAAACAAAAAAGCAAGCGAGCGTGTCAAAATCAAGTGCGAAAGTTCACAGCACGACATCTACAACAAACGAGCTAGTGTGAAGTTGATTGAAGCATTCACAAAGTGTGAGTGAAGCATTCAAGCAAAGTGATCATCATCAAGCGAGCATGAAATCAAGATTTCAAGCAACCAAGTTATAAAACTCTAGCAAGTGTTTAAAGCATCGGCAATAAGCAACAGTATAATCGAGCCTAAATTCAAAGTCAGTAAGCTAACATGGTGACACACATTAAATTGTCCCAAATTCTTAACAATTTGATTTTATCATCAATTGAAAACATGGTGAACATCAGCAAAACAACTCTTGTTGACATGCAAGTGCATCTCCAACATGCATATGAAATGATTGAGTTCCTTCAACTAGAGTGGCAACTTCAAAGAGATGAGTTGCAACAAAAGAGTGATGTTTCCAAGTCTTTCATTCGTAGAGATGAATATAAAGATGTTGATTCCAAGTCACTGATCCAACCAACTTCAAGTGTAGAACTGGTTCTTTATCTAGTTCAACTTTCTTCCAAACCAATCATCAAGCCATGAGAAGAAATCCAAAGTAACATAAATCGACAAGGCTTAGGATATGTCAAAGATCATGCCAAATTGCATATCCCAAATTATTCAAGGCCTATTAAGTTTTTCAATGCAGGGTTTCTTGCACAAATCACATCAACTAGTTCTGAGAAAGTTGAAGCCAACCAGAAATACACACAAACTAAAGTTGCAATCAAACCAAAGTGCCTTCATTGTCAAAGAATCGATCATCTGGAAGATCAGTGTTTTGATCTCCATCCTTGTCAACATTGTGGAGAGTCAAATAATTCATCAGCACAATGCAACAAACAACAACATCAAGTAGATTGAAGATCGATTATTCATGGATTGATCCCTGGGAATGGTCATCCATAGTCAGAAGATTGTATAAGTTTTACAATCGAATTCACTCACACATATTGCAACCAACAGTAAAAATGAAGATGGTACTCTCATGTAGTTGAACAGGGGAGTACACCAGTGAAACACTCCTACACCTAAAGGGGGGAGTTCAGAATTCAGAAACCAAGTGAAAATAATTGTCTCTCCTTTCAGCTAACAGAGGGGGGGAAATGTCAATGAAATTAACAATGGTTGTGAAACTGAAATTCTCGACAACATTCGCGAAGCATCCAGTGGGCATTTTCAGTGGTTGTTAGACTGAAAGTCTTGATAACGTCAACAAAGCAGCCAGTGGGCGATCGACAGCAAAGTTAGAAGCGAGCAGTTTTCAAACACAACAAAAGCAACAGTGAGTTGTTTTTCAACATCATCAGCCAATGGACATTCTCAATATTTTGTCAGTGGACAAAGGATGTTGATTGCAAGCAAAGGACATATGGATCCTTTTGCAACTTGGCACGTGATGGAGTTTTCAAGCAACATTCAAAGATGAATCAGACATGCAATTGACTCATGTTCTCTTTAGATTTGAGTTTTTTCAGCATCTAGCTTTGGCAGTTTTTCAGGCAAATTTTTTTTGAGGATCAACATTTTTAGCATGAGAACTTGGAAGATGGTTCCTAGTTCTCAATTTGGACTTATCATTGAGGGGGGGAATGTTAGCCTCACTCTCACATTAAAAACAATTCTAATTCCAAATAATTAAATTAATTAAAATCATGAAAGTTAGGATTTAATCCTACCTTTCTGGATTGAGTTTGTTCCTCATGGTTAGGAGTCAATTTAGGCTTAGTTGGTTGAGATATTCTCTCCAACTAGTTAGGCTCCTAGATTAGTGTGTTGTTGAGATATTTTCTCAACCAAGTTTGTTCAAGATAGATGCATTATCTTGAGACAACTTCCTCATGTATTTATTTTTACTATTATCATTCCTTGTACATTGGATTGGAATGCATCATGTGGGGAATACAGTAAGGCTCATGCCTTTTCCGCCATGTCTGGATTTTCTATATTTCTGATATTTCTTTTATTGAGTTTATTTTATGCGTGAGTGTGTATTATTTGTTTATTATTTTCCTTCAAATTTTTGGTGTTAACACCAAGAATGCATCAATACAAGCATATGAATCATGATATCCATCAGCTGACATCAATTGCAACACTAATATGCCAACAAGCTCCCCCTTTGCCAATGATGTCAACCTAAAACTTCCCTCCTTGAAGTGAACTTTTGACCACACACAAATATCTCTCCCCCTTTGACATCAATGGAAAGGATATCACGATTGAACATTAATCTTTCTCCAACTGAACATGCTCCTCCTCTTCATGCGTTCGGCTCCATCAACCAAATCAAAAACTTCACTCAATATCATATGTAGATGATAAACAATGGGATACATGGTTGAAATATGAAACCAATAATAACACTCCTCCACTGATCTCATAATTGAAGAAGATGTGCAATAAACTCCCCTGGGACACAAGCTAGGTCTAACCAACGACACACTAGTGCAAAAATTCACTTGTTCTATCAACAACGATAACAAAATTTGATCAACTCTATAGCAGAAACAACTTATGCATCCATTTATCTCATATTTCCATCTCCACATTGTATTATCTAGTTCATAGTAGCAGAAAACTTATACATCAGCAGCAACAACCTCTCTCTGTTCATCTCTAGTAGCAACAACAAACCATAAATCTTCTAAAATAATAACTCTACCCTAAACATGTGCAAATAGGAACATACTCTCTTGAATGCAAGCACCTCCATGGTTGATTTTGCAATTATCACCGCCATTACCATCTTTCCACGTGTAAGAGGCTATTCCACATGGACCAAGTGTTATGACCCAATGATATGCAATGAAATTACTAGGCTTCATTGGCCTACTACATGGCTACAAGAATGATAATACATGGTTGTACAATGACATCAATAAGCCCATATATCGTTGAACCATGACTCACATACCAGTATCTCAATGCATGCATGACTCTAAAATGTTCCACCGTGATAAGTATGAGAGTATACATGGATTACTTGGCAACGCCACTAGCCCATACATAGTTGCACCAACTCTCATGACTCACTATACAACACATGCAAATCATGGTTCATAACTCTATGATCAAGACCAAATGACTTACAATGAAAGTACATGATTTCATTAGCATAATACAAGGCTTCACCAATGAAATGTATCATTGGTAAAATGACACTAGGACCTCATAGATGGCTAAAATATACCTTCCACTATTGTGCATGCTAACAAATACTCGCATGCATGAATCAACTAGTAGACCAAAGTGATAAAGCAACAAGATGCATGATTGAAACAAAAATCACTATAATGCATGCCAAATTCCATGGGTCACCTCTATGCATGACATAAACAACTACATGGCATATATGATAAACAATAAGTGCCCTATATAACATCAAGATAATGAAAATAAATATCACATGATATACATGTGTTAGTCTCTCCAAATCACCAACCATAGATCAAGACCTCATCAGCAACAATAATCAACATATAGTAATGCTCACTGGCCCAAAAACAACATATATCAATAGCATCATGAAGGATATTTTCAACATAAGAACCCTCATAGAAATATCAACAATAATCATGCACTATATATCAACCCAGTAAAGCTTAACATGGCAGCAAAAATAACCATCATATGGAACATAAGCCTCTGCAAGAAAACATGAACTAGAAACAATAACATGCATATAATGATGCAATTGTAGCATAAATACACATCATGTCAAAACAACCATCCTTATAAATATAAGCATCATACACCATGTTAGTTTCAGTCTTTCCAGCCTTCCTCCAATGATCAAATATGCTCTTACAAAGTGATTGTGAAGTGTCAAGGTCAAATTTTGTCATTTCAGTGAGTCTTCAAGCAAAATTTGGTCACTACACATTAGGTCTAGGGTTTGCTCTCACTCTTTTCAAAGTTGCCCAAATGCCAATCTATGTCACTATTCAGCTGAGTCTATCATCATTCATAGGGTTGCCATTATCATCTCAGTGTCTAATGAGTCATTTTACACCCTGTTCATGCTTAAGTTGCACCTAGGTAAGGTCATTTCCCTCTCCTAGGGTTTTGAAAGCTAATTTCTCTTGGACGGTCAAATCATCGGCAAAACTTGTTTCCTGATGTTCATACACCTTCCCCTATTCTTAAAGTACCTTACCAAATGCTTCCCATCACTGAGATTCCCCAAATTCCTCATTTTCGCACAAACCCTAGTTTCTAGCTACAACCTGGCAATTTTCTTAGGTTGGGCCTGTGTTTTGCTCTTTTGGACCCTTTCCTCACTCAATATCTAGATTCCAACTTTCCCCTGCTTTCTAACATCCCTCCCTACTTCCAAAAAATTTCCCCAATAATTTAGAAACCTTATCCCTCATTTCGCTCATTTCGACAAATTCCTTGTTTCACACTCGGGATAGTTCACTCAAAGATGTTTTAGAGAAATCAAAGATAGATTTTGGAAAACTAGAGAGGTTTTTGTCCAAACATGCCAAATACGAACAACCGCTTCACGTTTTGCACAGGTGTCATGGTTTGAGAGAAATGTCAAGAATACCGTTGCCTCAGGAGAATCAAAGACACCTCTGAAGTGACCTTGGGAAAATCAAGTTTTCTCCTAGGTTGGTTGGCCAAATGATTTTCTTGATGGGTAAAATGATAACTAAACACAAATATATTTCCAATGAGCTATCATGAGCTCAATTTGGGGTTGAGGAAGGCATTCAAAAATTGACTGCAACAGCACTCTTCCTTGAGGCAGCCTCATTTGGCACTTTTTGACCAATCTTGGGAGATTTGATTTTTGACAGGCTAAATGAACTTCAAATTGAAAAATTCCAGTTGGTTTGGAAAGTAGACTCAAAGACCTTTCCAACGAGCTATCCTGCACCCAATTCCGACACAGGGAAAACCTCCAAAAGCCTCCTGAAAAAGCGCGCGACCTCTTGGGTGGGCACGACCTCTCCAGGGGGTTCCAGCAGTTAGAAAAATACAAGGGCGCGACCTCTTAGGAGTGCGCGACCTCTCAGTCCTGCACACGACCTTTCAGGAGCTCACTTACAGAAATTGATTATAAATTTCAAGAAGACCCTAAATCTCCTCAAGCTTGTCAGGTAGGCCTTCAATCATATAAATTATGGTTTGCTAAAGCTTGAAGAAGATCATGATCATATTTTCAAAGCCTTCATTTACAAGTAAAGACTCCATGTGCTTTTGCTTGAAAATGTCAAAATTACAATCGCCAGATCCAAGGAGGTTGGCCAAGGCACTAAAACGACGGAAAAGGCCTGATCCACTCCAAATTTTGGCCAAAACCTCTTTGACTAAGCATGGTACTTGATTGGGGAATCCCAGCCCAAATTTCAAGAAATTTGGAGAAAATTTTGTCAATTGTGAATTTTTTGTACCCAACACAGGTTTTCTTCACCAAGAGGTCGCGCATTGTGCGCGACCCTTTCGATTGGGAAGTCCATTTCAGGAAAAGTTTGCATTTTTTGATTTGTCATGCAAAAATACACTTACCCAGAAAAGATCAAGAAATTTCACCAAGTTTTGAGCCTCCAGAAGGTCAAAAAACAAGCAAAAAATGATTTTCTGCCACCTTTTTGACACAAAGGAAGTAGTCTTGGGAGATTGCAATTTTGGAGGGGCAAATGGACACCAAATTAAGAAATTCTACTTGGGTTGGAAAGTAGACATCCAGACCTTTCCAACAAGCCCACTCTTGCCTCATTTGGACACCTGGAAGTGCCTCAAAAGATGCTCCAAATGTGCGCGACCTCTTGGGCAATTTTCACAGAAATTGTGCCTACAACTCAGCAAAATGCAGTTTTGACTAGGTTTGACTTTTTGGAGTGAATTTTGATCCTCCTTGATGTAAATGATGTAATTTTATGATGTTTTGACACTTTTTATCTCTTCTAGAAGATTCATTCATGAGATAGGCAAAAAATAAATGAATGAATTGATTTCCTAGCTTATAGAGGCAAGTTGTTTTGACTGCCTAGATTTTAGTGATCAATTTGGAATTGGTTGAAACAGCTCCTAGGATAGTGAGCTCGACCACTAGAGGCAAGGAAATATGTTAGCTTGCCTATATTATGTACTTTCTTAGTCATTTTCATGGTTGGACTCTTGAGGGAGAAAGCTTCTATTGTATTACTCATTGTATCTCTGCAAATTTTGGCTAAGGAAGACCAGGGTTTTGCAGTCCTTTTTGGGATTCTTGTGGTTACATGTATTGATGGTGTGCTTCTCTTTGTACTTGTAAGTTTGTTATGTGAATCATCTTCTTACTTTTTCTTCTGCAAATTAGGCAAATGAAGTGTTAAGGTAGAATTCATGGTTGCTATGCTCTGCCTTTAAGTTTGCTTAATATCAATGTTTCAGCTGTTTAAGGAGAATTCAAGGTGATTGCTTGCTCTCCTTAGCTCCTCACCAGTCATTCTCATCCATCCAAATATTTCAAAGGCATCAATACAGTCTCCTACCTCACCCCAAAGAACCCCCTGCGAAAACTGTGTCCAATCCCCGCACCCAAAATTGCCTTTCCCCAATTTTCCACCAAAACCCTAAAAATCCCTAAATCAAAACTTGTTATCAGTTTACTAGCCTAAAATCAGTGTTTCCACATTGGTTATCTCACCCATTGGAGATCTTTACTGAGATAGACCGGAGAGAGCCCTCTCCTGCCCCGGAGGGCTAGCTATGAGGCTAAGTGGTTTGATGTTGCCTTGAAGTTTACCTTTTTCAACCTGAGGTGAAATTTCAAGTGCTAACACACCACATGACTGAACATCATGAAGCCATACTCCTGCGAAAGTGCAAGCTTTAGCACTAGATAGTAGATCAAGAACCTTAAGTAGATCTCAATCATCAACAACATGGGTAAGTGGCCTAGCAAATAGAATGATAAAAGAAAAGAAAACAACCACCATGTGCAACAACATCAACAACATGAAATATATCCACCATGATAAATTCCTAGATCTTCTGTATATAGACTGCTAAATTCTAATGTGGGAATAATGCAAGTAGCTATAACTATACACCATCATCATACTATTCTCTATGGTTCCAACACATACATGACATCATCAATCCAAAAACACATTTTTCCTCAAGAAAATACACGTCAACTACATATTAACTCATGTACTATTAGACAACATATAATCTATGCACAACCAAATGACGTACTCCTGCAATGAATCAATTTCAGATACACACATAGTATGGAATACATAGCCAACTCCACCAATCCACTTCTTTTTTTTCTTCAGCTAGCAAGGAACCATGACGCCATTAATACTACTGAAATATTGGAATCATATGAGATGCTCCGCTGAACGTGTTCCATCACACTTTGGAAACCTTCTTTTGGAGAGATTTGTGCTCATGCTCACATCACAAATCCTCTATCAGAACCTTATCACAAACTCCTTTGTAGATATAACATTACTAGCACAAATATAGCATCATAAAATCATCATCAAAAAAGGATAAGCATCATCAAACTCTATTTGCATACATCAAAATAATTGCTCCGCATGCAAATCTATTCACACACACTTCTCTTGCTATGGAAACACCTTCAATGATTCTACATGAAGAAAAAAAAATGTGTTGCATGCTCCCCCTAAGGCCATGCAAGCCTTAGTTTCTCCTTGCAGACTCTTGTTGCTCCTTCTTCCTCCAAACTTTGAGGGGTTGATCTCTTGAATGCATATCTCTTTCTTTCCTCTTTTCTGACCTGCTTTGCATGTTCTTCATTAGTTGATTGGATGGCCCTAACAACCTTGGCATCTTGTAACATTTGGCCATATGACCAAGATTGTCACATATGTAGCATATGATATGACCAAGGAATAAAGGAAAGGACTCGAATATCTTGATTTTCCATTTATTCCTCTTTGCATAAAACTTGCATTCAATAGCATTGTGGCCAAAACCATTGCGTGAGTAGAAATAACCGTAAAAATGGCCATTATACCTTATTTCGGTTGAACCTTGTGAAGGGGGAAGTCCTCTTTGGCTATTTTCTTGATATGACATTCTATAAAACCACTTTTTTTGTTGGATGCTTCTGCAATTTGTTGCAACATGTCCAAACTTGTAACAATTGTAACACTCTACCTCATCCATCAAAGGAATGAAGGGACTTTGATACCTTTGGCATTTTATAGATTTGTCATGATCCTCTCTTAGAGTAAAGGATCTTCTTAATGTAGGTGCTCCTTGAGGTCTTCCTTTTTCATGTTGTTGGATCTGTTGTTTATTTCCTTGATTACTACTACTATTATTGTTGTTATTGTTTTCTACATTCCTTTTTGGTTCTTTATTATTGTTCTTTCGTGCATGCGAATAGAATCTCCCTTTTGAAAATTAAGACTAGATCTATCCAATGGAAATCTCTGGTTTCCAAGCAGATTGTCCAAGGCTACAGTGTTATCCTCCATCTTTAGCTACATTCTCATGGATATTGCTTCAACTTTTAATTTCTCACATTGTTTTTCCTTTTCTATATATTGCTTCATCATTCCTTCTTCAACTCACTTACCTTCTTCCAGCTGGATTTTTAATTTAATAATTTCATCCTTGAATGGACATTCCTTCTCATAAAAAATTTGGAGAATCCTTTTCAAATCTCCATTTTATGTTGAGAGTTGCTTTATTTCTCCTAATGCTTCACTAAGTTGAGTTTGATCTTCAATTAATTTATGCTTCTCTTCATCAATTCTCCATATTTCTATTCCATACAATGCATGCAACTTATCCCGTATCTCTCTTGCAATCTTGAGATTCAATATTTTCTCATCTCCCAATCATGAAGATTATCATACAATACACATTTGTCCTATGCATCCAATAACTAAGATTTATTTGAAAGGGTTTTATCATCATAGTCATTTATCACCATTCTCCGAACTTTAGATCCTCTTGCTGAATTTTTTTTATTTCGCTTTTTATTTCCATGCTTGGAAATTTTTGGGATTGAGTCACAGAGCATATTGATAACCCATTATCCTCCTAGATCCACCTCCCAACAATTAAGCTACAATGAAGGCACCAAATCTAATACCAATTGTTGAAATGTAGAGCACTACTTGTGGCGGGCGAGGGTAAATCAGTAGTGATGACCTTTATATTACTTTTAAAATAATTTTTCCAGATTATCAACTAGCCACACATATGA
The DNA here is from genome assembly GCA_000404065.3 of Pinus taeda. Classification (NCBI taxonomy): domain Eukaryota; kingdom Viridiplantae; phylum Streptophyta; class Pinopsida; order Pinales; family Pinaceae; genus Pinus; species Pinus taeda. The sequence continues at coordinate 86,664 of APFE030605541.1, forward strand.
ACAATATTATCAGTTTTGAATGTAAAAGAAACATAAACTCAACACATAAAAACATGAAAAGCATCAACATAAGCATGCAAAATAAGACACAAGTATTTCTAGTGGAAACCCTCAAGGGGAGAAAAACCACCCTATTGTTGTCGCGTTGCTCTGAATATTCATTAATCAAATATTCTTTTGCATTAATTTATCTAGCCTCCACTAGCAAGGAGCTATTACCTCGTGTTCAGTATTTATGGCACCCACCAACTAGGAAGTCTTTACTCACACGACTCTACAAGTGTTATGCAACCAACTCACAAAATAGAATAAGAGATAGATCAACAACTTCAAAATTAGCCTCTTTGAGGGGGAAACCTCCTTTACATTACACAAATGAAAAAAATTTAGATGATTCAAATGAAAAAACCTCCTTTCTATATATAGGAGTCTAAGGGGTCACAATATAATCAGAGTAAACATAACAATAATAATGTAAGGGCACAAAAATAACAATAGTGGGCTTCTATGGGACACAATAATAACAATATAGGGACTACATGGGCACAACGATAACAATAAGGGGGATACACTAACAATACAATTGAGGGAATACACTAGTATTATAGGGACCTAACATGCCCCTCTCCTTAAAAAAAGTGTTGTCCTCAATGCTTAAGTAGTTTTGGATGCTTCTGTATAAAATTATCATCCTACCATGTGGAATCTTCAGTGGTTAAGTCCTTCCACTTGATGAGATACTCTAAAATTGATCGATTTTGTAGCTATCAAGTTCTTGTTTCCGTGATTACTTCAGGTTCCAATATGATTTTTCCTTCCTTGTCAAGTTCTGGCAATATTGTTTAAACTAGGAGATTGTCACATATAATCTTCTTTAAGCATGAAATATGGAAAACTGGGTGCACTCGGGAAGATGCAGGAAGCTCCAATTTGTATGCCATAGTACAAATATTTTTGCAACACCTTGTAAGGACCATAATACTTTGGTGATAATTTATTACCTTCTTAGCTTGCTTGAGGGACATTTGTTTGTATGGTTGTAGTCGCAAAAATACCCAATCCCTACATCTAAACTTCTTTCGTTGCGATGTTTATTTTCCATTTTTTCATTCTATTCTACGCCAAAGTGAGGTTATCCTTTAAGATTTAGAGAACTTGTTGTTTATGCTTGATGTGATCTGCCACTTCTTGAACCTTAGAATAGTTGACCAAGACTTTTTGGAGATCTAGATAAATAGATGATTTCGATGTTTGAACCTCTAGTGAACATAATTGTGCAATTACACCCCGTTGTTATTTCTTTAGAATCTTTTTCATGCCATTAGAGATAATTATCTTTCCTAGTTTCCCTGCAATACCCCTTAATTCAACTTCCTTTCCTTCTCAAAAAAATTTCAAGAAAAGTTCTTGAAAATTAAAAGTTATCGTACCCAAGGATTGTAACCATTGGACTCCTAATACAACATCAGCACCACCCATTGGAATAGAAAGCAATGGACTATTCCATACATATTCTCCCATGGATAGCTTCATATTATGGCACTTTCCATAGAAATTTATGGTTCCTCCATTTGAAACCATCACTTCACACTTTGGTGTTGGATATAGGAAGCAATTCAATTCTTTGGCTCTCTTACAATGAATAAAATTATGGGTACTACCCAAATCAGTCAACACCATTACCTTTTTCTTCTTGATACGTCCTTATACCTTGAGAGTTTGAGGAGTGGTAATTCCTATCAATGCATTACAAGATATGGTCAGATTCATTTCTTCTTTCTCTAGGGTTGGTTTCTGGTGTATATCCTCTTCTTTTGACATTTCTTGTTCCTTTTATTCCTCCTCTTCCCAATCTATGTAAATTAATTTCTTCTCAGCACACTTATGACCTTTAGAGTATTTTCTATCACAACTGTAACAAATACCTTTTGATATTTTTTCTTCCAATTGTTATGGCGTCAACCTTGTAGGTTGTGGAAGGCTAGGAGTAACGAAACTTACATCTTTATGTGAGTGGTAGGCTTCTTTGTTGCCATAATTTTGCTTTCAATTTTTCTTTCCAACCTGAATGCCTTCTCCAATGAATCATGTTCCCAAAGGAAAACATCATGTCAAATGTTATCCTTTAAAGTACCTATAAAGACATCAATCCTATGATCCTCTAGAATATCATTTACCCCTGATATTCAATTTTTGAAAGTCCTCAATGTTCTCTGCCATTGAACCCTTTTGTTTGAGATTTATCAATTGGCTAAAGAAGGTGTTTCTCTTTGTATCCTCATAATGTGATATCATTTCCTCCGTAAAAATTGACCAAGTGAAAAAAAATTCACGAGAGAAAATCCATCGATACCATACAAATCGATTGGGTTCCAAATATAAAGTTGCAATGCTTACCTTTTGTGTGTTTTGCAGATTATGGAGATTGAAATATTGCTCGATATGTAGTATCCATGTTATGGGATCCTTGCCATCAAACTTCCTCATATCGATCTTTGGAACATGGTGTGTCTTCAATCCAATGTTAGAGTCTATGAAACCATGATTAACGTTTCTTTTGTTCTCGTCATGAGTTTCCTCTACTACCTTTTCACCACTAGGAAGCATTTCTTGTAGCAACTTTGTCAAATATTTCTTCAAATGTTCCATGTTTCCTTTAAGTTTTACTTCTATACCATTGATCTTAGCTTCCATTCCATCCATATTAACTGACATTCCATTCTTTAAACCATCCATCTTAGCTTCTATTACTTTTTTTGAGAGTGAAATTTGTTGCACTTGGTCTCGTAATTTTGATATATCATGTTGCATTTCTTCCTCTTCTTCATGTGTCGTAGTAGATATTTCAGTTTTCTTACTAGGTGTTTCCAATTTCTTTCTTTGGGTCATCAATTAATGATAATTATGCTTCACTATGCCCTTTGAACCACTTCAAACTAATACCTCAAACAAAACTTATGCAAATTTTAAAAAACTACACACATTGTTTTTTCTCTTTGTAGGAGCTTGATATTAAATTTGTTGTATCTATGTCGTTTCAGATCTCCAAGGTCTGAAATTTTGTCATGTAGTATCCCTTTGAGTCCTCTTTCCAACCCCACAAGTCAGGCCAATATTGGATTCTTCAAGAAAGATTTATGACTGATCTCCTAGGATGGCCTGATTATAGATTGTTTCAATATAGCAAACTTGTACGGAGTTCCACGTGTCACTGTTTCAACCTTCAGCCCTGAAATTGATTAAAAAAACAACTAAAATCCATCCTCTTTTTGTAAAGTTTTATGAAATTTAAATCCAATGTTCAGAGAGAAAGTTATGACGATTTTCCCTAGGTCACCTGTTTGAGATGGAATTTTGGAGCCTACAAAATCCCTAATTTCCTCAGCTCATATCTCTAAAAATATAGTGAGACAAGATCTGAAATTCAGATACAAAGTTCATCAAGATTTCAGCTCCACGTTGTTTTAATTTCAGCTTCTGAAGCTTCGTAAAAACTTTATAGCGGAAATTCCATGATGACATGTTTGATGCAATGAAACCCTAGAATCCAAAGCTTTGATATCAAATGTTATGCAACCAGGTCACAAAATAGAAGAAGACATAAATCAACAACTTCAAAATTAGCCTCTTCAAGGGGGAAACTTCATTTATATTACACAAATGAATTATTCTTAGATGATTCAAATGACAAAACCTCCTTGCTATATATAGGAGTCTAGAGGTCATAATATAATCAAAGTCAACATAACAATCATAATGTAAGGGCACAAAAATAAAAATTGTGGGCTTCTATGGGTCACAATAATAAAAATATGGGGAATACATGGGCACAACAATAAAAATAAGCAGGCTACACTAACAATAACAATGAGGGAATACACTAGCATTATAGGGACCTAACAACAAGCTACCACTTACAGGAAGCAACCACTCCCATTGAGCCTTACCCAACTACCACTAGACTATCTACCACCATAGATGGAGATTCTACTCTCAATATACAGTTTTTTTAGCAACCACCAATAAGGAACTACCACCACTATCTTGTTTGACAACCACTGAACAAAGGCATCCACTTCCTTAAAATCTTGGAGCCATGATTTCATTCATTTTCAAACTGGACTCCAAGCTCATCAAAGTAACAATCTCTACAGAAAAACCACAATTAATCAAAAATAACAAATATCCATATCAAATCCTCACTCTCTATTACACTATCTTCTACCACTTCTTCTCCTCTTTGAACACTATTGTCTGCATAACAAAATATGAGTCCTACACAACAAAATATGATATAAAATATGCATCTACAACCACCATGCACTACTCTCAATCCATCCAACTATCTACTTTAGTGAGAAGAAAATCAATACATAGAACCTACTATGATGGACTTCAACCTCTACATCTTCTCATCAAATCTGATCTCTAGTTTCTGCATACAGCACTCTGATATATTCCTAAAATTCTTTGTGAACAACTACAGCTATATCACTTCTCTTTCAATTCCCTCTCGATGACATTCTCCCACACTCACTAGAGAACCAACCAAATAACCTCATAGGATTCTCTTATTTATAGTTTTCTGAGATGATTAAATCAAGAAATGCTATAAGTGATGGAGCACTCATCAACCATGTTCATACACTTGGATTGATCCAGATTCATACCCTTGACTTGATCTTGCCACTAACTTCACTTAATGAGGTATATTCTTCACTTTAACCATGTTCTAGAAGTTAATTAACCCTTTTCCAACCTTCTAATGAAAAGTCCCAAACAATAGAATTGGAAAAACCAATAAAGTACTTGAGATGCACAAGGAATGCAAAGGATTTCTAGTTCAGGCCACAACTGCAGCGGCATAACTAGCGATTCGTGGCTATATCCGAGATCTTTACACTAGATCCCAATGGCTGGAGGCATACAACCACACTAAGGACACTCTCTCCCAGCAAGTGTGGCAGAGCATAAGGTAAGACCTTCTCCTCTAGCCACTAAAATTTTAGAACTTGTGCAAGCAAGTCTTCTATCAACTCCTATGCTTGTAGGACCTTTGCAAGTCATACCAAGTCATCCATAAACATGACAAGTCCTCCCAACATGTTTAATCTCCCTATGAAAGTATCATGTCAACTTCATCGAGTAGGTCAACTTTAGGAGTGAACATGAGACAACATGGCATTTATCGCCAAACCCTTTAACACCAAGATAAACTTCTGCAATCACCATGACAACATGACATACACTAGGATTGCATCAACATAAGGATATGAATCATGAATCCATCATGTGACATCAATGGAAACACCAACATGCCAACAAATTTTGTTTGATGATCTGAATCGATCTCGAAGTGAGGAGGTCGAATGCAAATATATATTGTTCTTGTGGTGCCTAAGGGGCACGTCCTTATGTTGGCCCAACCTAAACTTTTCGGGTTGACTTGAGCAATTTAAATTCAAATTTTAAATTTATTTTTTCCTCCTTTTCATGGGCCGACTTGTGTATCCAGGGAATACCTCTCGTAACTACCCAAAAACCAATGTTGCCTCTTAGATAGGGAGGTATTCACCTTGACTTCCTCATATATCCATTTTTCTGAAAAAATTCTCCATCCCAGGAAAAAATGAATGTGTTACACCAGACAAATCCCTCTTGCGGACAAGAGCGATCTCCCTAGATCCTTGACGGAAACTAGAAACAAGAAATACAATTGAACTGGCCCTCTCCGTAAGTTGAACTTGTTTGAATTATAAGAATTGTAGCTAATGGATTAGCCTCTTACCTGTTTCACGAAATGCTTGATGAAGATCCCTTGTTGTGATTCGATGCAGCTCTTCAATGCTTGATAAGACCTTCAAACATCAAGCATAAAAGGATTAAAAGGACATGAAATATAATAATCCAAACAACTTAACCTAATGATCAAGGAAATTAGGAATTGAATTTTCCTTAATAAACATTATAAACAATTGTAAACCATTTATTATTCCAATAAGACAAATCAATGGGAGAAAGTGTTCATTGTATTAATCAAATATTAAGAGAAGCCTTACAACCTTCGCCTTGATGTCTTGAGGTCCCTCCCAAATGCCTTCAATCTCCTCCTTAAATGACAAGATTTCCAATCTCAAACCAAGAACATAAGTTTGTCTTCTCTAAGTTCTGACCTCCTCAATCCCTCTACCATCTAGTAATTTTATAGACCAAGAGGAATAAGTTTAATATGCAAAAGAGGAGGATAAGACTCCTTCATTGAGGGATTAGGTTATCATGATAAAAGGGATGAAGATGCATCTTCTGAGGGCTACATTTCGAATAGTCATCACCTGGAAGCTTTCAGTTGGGAAATATTCAACCAACTATGTTGCTAGAATGTACTTTGTATTTTTACTTTCTTGAACTCACCTACGTGGGTTTATAGTGGCAAACAGAGTGCAACTTTGTGTTTTTCTCAAAGTTAATTCTAGCGAATGTGCGAGAAACTCTAGAAAAATCAGCGCAGGTGGAACTTAACAAGGTGTGACAGCTATTTTTCCCAAATTTCTCATCTACTTCAAAATATTTTGGGTTGTTTGACTTCTAAGGGAGCTGGTTCAAACATGTTCGTGGAGGGTAAAAAGATCCCTAAACTAATCAAGTGTCATGGTGACAAATTGACATGTAACAGATTTCCTCCTAAAGTACTAATTTTGTAAAAACAAACTTTAAAATATTGAAGCACTTTATCATTCCAAGGATCGGATTAGAGGCAATGGTCAGAAACCTCATAGGAACATTCAAGGATTATAATGCAAATATATATCAAAAATCATCTTTGAGGTAGGCATTTCCATACTCAGAGTAAAGCAAACTCAATGAACAAGCATGGAAAAAGCAAAATCATATAGATGGTAGACACAGCATGGACACAGCCGTCTGTCTAAATAATCATGAATATAAAATCTCCTCGCAACCTGGATTTATGAAACTAGATCCAGGGTCTTTATCTCCATCTCTCGAATTATAGTACGAATCTAACCATGCGAATCAATGTTTTGAGGTTGAACATGGCAGAAACCACTTGATTACCAGTCAATGATGTGAACCGTTAACATGCGTGAGAGAAACCACCAATAATGATAATGGTTCTCAAGGTACTTCTAGTAAAATCTATGAAATGTGAATAGGGGATATGAAGCCAAACACTCATAGAATCATTCGACCGAAGACCAATGATGAGAACCTGTCGTCGAAAGTGAGAAACCTACCATTAAGGCATCCAGGCTTCAAGGTATTGAAGGTTTCTAGATCAACTTCCTAGATAATGAGTTGAAGTCAATAGGAAGCAACCCGTTGTAGGAAATTCTACGACACAAAACACAATGTCAAGTTTTGAAAATAGTTTTCAAGGACTGACTCAAGGAAGGCCAAGGCCAATGCGATTGAAGGCTAGAATTTGCAAAGGGGTTTTGAATAGAGGTTGAACTTCTTTTGAACACATAATGACACGTTAATTAACTTGGAAACATTTGACTTAACGATAATACCCAAAAACATGAAGACTTTCAAAAGAGGCTCGATTAATTGTAAGACAGATGGATTTCCCAACCCGAACATGAGTGTGACGGAGTGCAGTGTTCAAGAGCGATTTGCTAAGTGTAAAATGGACACCTTTTCCAAATTTTCCCCCACCATTAATGGCAAGTACCTCTTTTTTTTTTACAAGCTTGAGGAGGATAACATATGCTTGGACTATAAACTCATCCTTCATATGAGATCATTGAAGTATTTTTAACGAACGCTAAGAAGGAATGGTTCGGTCCCGTTATGCTTAACGGGTCCTATACTATTTAGTTTTTTACGAGTCCAGTAGAGGAGTAACTCGATATCATTTTGTTTTAAGAGTTTGAAAAATACACAAAAAGGAAACTCATTTATTTCTTTTACCGTAAAATTTTAAGGAGCCCAAAGAAAGTAAAGCTTGGTGGTTTTTTATTTTAGAGAGTCAGAAGAAAAACACAAGTAGACTCCATCAGGTTCTTTTTCGTAAGTTTTAGTCTCTTAGGCCCGAAAAAAGATAAAATAATACAAGAGAGAACTTTATTGACCATGTTCGGTCAACGTATACCTTTTTTATAAATAGTTCTAACTCGGTCTGTAAAAGGGGTTAACTTATAATGAGTGGACGGTTGTTCACTTGCTTTTACGAGTTCAAACAAGCAAGTACTTGGCAATCTTTTCATTTTGAACGAGCCTGAAAACAGTGAAAAAGAGGAATCTTTGATTTTCGCTTTTTGTAATTTTTGAAGAGCATGAAAAGTGATAAAATTCTGCTAAAAAGTCAAAATGATTCATCCTCACTCTGTAACCTTTCCTACACATTTAAACTCAATAACTTAGCATAACTGCTCAAAAATATCATTTTCCCTCTTAAAAGGTTTTAAATATAAAAAATAATATTTTTTAGCTCCAAAAAAATTATAAAAGTGGGAATGGTAAACTATTTTCACCATTTGCATTTTTACCATTTGAGAGCAGAGAGAGGAGCTTTTACCACAAGACTTCCAGGACTGGTTCCGAGCTAACCGGTGGACGAAATCATGCACCGCTTCTTCCAAGTAGAAGATCTCTCCTTAACTTAGATTTTTATCCGTTTAAAATTTCATTTTAAGCTTTTATTTATTTTTTTGGCGAAAAACTATGTTAAAAAATGCGCCTTCGGCACATTGTTTCTTTTCAGTCGAACCCATGCAGGCCGTTAAAATTTTCCATACGGAAAATCAAGGCCTACGTGGAATTTTACTGGAAAAATCCACACAGCTGCGCCCTATCTGTAAAATAACAGTCGCGCAGGTGCCAGGGGTTTATTTTTAAACAAGTTTTGGGTTAAAAAAAAACATAAGATGGGTTTCTAAAATGATTCTAATCCTTTAGAAATGATCATTTAAGGTCATTTGATTGCTCAAAATGGAGTGGAGGGAAAGAGAGCATGAAGCCAATGATTTGGAAGCTTTGGCAGATCTGGCCACCATGCAGACTCTCAGGACTTGTGGCCTCCTGAAATACTAGCTCATTCCTAGGATGAAAGCTCAGGTAGATTTGATGACATGGATGGTAAGAACCTGGAATGTCCAGGAAGAGTGTTTTGTGATTGTTTATCATTGCGTTACCATTGATGTCGATGAAATCTATTTCTTGAATGGGTTATCTCATCGGGGAGCCGATGTTTCACTATTTGAATAGAGGACAAGAGGAGATACTAATCATGGGTATCTACGGTGCTTTTGTAGGGATGCACCACCCAAGGATGGGAGAATTGATATTCATACCATCGAGGCCTTGCCCCTGAGGACCATTCACTGTTTGCAAACTGTGTGGCAATGTTTCCCTTCATTTAGCCACATAGGTAGAGATGCAGACGGTTGTGGAATGTTGGGAATCCACGGTGTACAACTAGTGTGAGGTAGTGGTAGTGAACATGAAGACCCAATTAACTAGATGCAACAATGAAAGACTGAAGAATTTTGGTTATGGTGCCATTGTTGTTGCTTTTTCCCTAGAGAGGATTCTTATTCTCCAGCCACAACAAATTCTAGAAGATGAGGGGGGTCCCAAGGATCCACGCATGATCAGGTGGGTTGCACTGATGGCATGCCATGGAGTTGATGGACCAGTAATGAGGTATACTGCAGAATTCTTTGACTGGTTAGGCCAACAAAATGTTCCAATTGAGGACATTTCATATGTTGGGATGGATTACAGAGGTGATCCTATATCCCACTTCCAATGGAACTCAGTCGGATGATCTAGGTGAGAATTTTGAATTTTGACATATTTCCAAATTTATAAATTTTTATGTGTTTTTTCTTCAAAGGCTAATTATCTAAAATGCATGTGCAGATGTGGGCCCAAACCAACCAGTTGGGCTAAGATGATTTGATAGACGAGGCGAGCAACCTATATCAGTTGTGGCAACAAACCCAGAGGCAGTGGATATCTTGACAGAGCTGGAACACAACCTTGAGAGGTTGACTTCAAACATCCCAGAGACTGGGACAGATGACATTCCTCGCGCCTATCAAAGACATGTAGTTGGGGTTCCAGGGCCCCTTAGACATTTGTTGCATCTAGTTGCTCACGCTATCATTTGTTATCATGAGTGCCATGCTTAGTTGTTCTAGTTTCTAAGACCACATTTTGATTTTCGGTGTCAGCATATTCGGAAAATAAAAGGCCATGGGGCCTTATGTCCTCGGATAACAAATTCTATAGACACACACTTTTATCCAAACTCTATTTTAATGAAAAATCTACTACTTTTGCATATTGTTTATCTTGATCAGTGTATGAATGAACATTGCTTTTAATTTACAAATGTTGCAAATGTCTATTTAACACATGATTTTCCAATGCATCTGTCAATGTGTTTAAATATCTCAGAATGTGTTGATATTTGATATAATAAAATTTCCTTTCCAAAATACGGACTCAGAAAAATACTCTTAACATTGTTGGACTCCTTACTATATAGACATCGTTTAAATGTAATACCACGAGTTGCGAATCTAACTTAATGATCAAACACGAATACAAAATGGGATGGCATCAACTAATAGCTCAATGACTGCACTATATTTTGATATGTTGTTTGTTGTTTGACCAAGACATATTCCATGAATAGAGTCTAGCTCATCACTGGGTGAATAGATAAACTACATTGCGGAAGATAAATTCTGAGTACTACGACTAGCGCCATCAACAAATCCAATGTAAGTTTGAGAGAACGTCGGCATCTACAAATCAAGTGTAAAAACAAAATAAGCAGGAGAAGTAGTAGAAAATGTGAAAAACATTAACTGTCACACATACCTAAAAAAATGGTAAATAATGTACAGATCTCCACCAAAACAATTTATGCATAATATTTCCTTAGGTAAATACCATTTCTGGGTTTTCCCAAAGGAACACCATCGTAATCAACCAACTCATAGGCGCCTTTAGCTAATACGGGTTTTATGATGTAAGGGCCATGCCACATGGGTTTGAAATTTCCTGCACCTAACTTGTCATGAGCTTGATCATAAACCAAGACTAGGTCACCTTCGAATATGAACAAGAATTAACATTTTTATCAAACTGAGATTTGACACGTTTTTTGTGAGCCTCGCTAGCCAGTGCGGCATCACAGTGATTTTCATCTAAATGTACTAAATGTACAAAGTGTTCTTTGTCTGCAGAAGTAGCAGGTAATAATTCGATAGCTAGTTTTAGGGATGGGATTTCACATTCAATGGGTAATACTTCTTCCAAACCATAAACAAGTTGGAAAGGAGTAACACTGGTCGATGTTTTTGCAATAGTATGGTAAATCCACATTGTTGAAAAGAGCATAGAATGGCAGTTTCCTTTATGAATACCAACTATTTGTTTAATCATATTGGTTAAAACTTTATTGACAGATTCGACCTAACCATTACCTTGTGGATAGTATGGAGTAGAGCTATCATGGAGTAGGTTGAATTGTGCAAATAGTTCGACCATCATAAAGTTATGAAAATTACTACCATGGTCTGTAACAATAGCTTGTGGGACACCAAACCTAGAAATCACATGATTGAAAATGAAAATTCTTGCAATTTCGTCGTCGTCTCTATGTGTAGGCATCACCTGGGCCCATTGTGTAAAGTAATCGACTGCAAGGATAATATACCCATGCCCCCTGGTCGAGTGAGGTTTATAGGTGATGAATTCGATACCCCATTTGGAAAAAGGACCGACAACTATGATAGGGTGAAGAGGAGCTGGAGGTGCTCGCATTTTGAGATCATAGATTTGGAAATTATGCCATTTGCGCACTGTAGTGATGCAATGTTTAAACATTGACAGCCAAAAATAGCCAGCATGTAATATCTTTTGGGCATTAGCATACTTAGACATATGACCACCACACGATCCAGAGTGGCAGTCATTTAATGTTTTTTCGGCCTCTTGGAGATTCAAACAACGTCAGAATCGATACCACGATGGTAAAGCATGTCACCAATAATATTGTATTGTTGGGATTGGTATTGAATTTGACGACGATACTTTTTCGATAACTCGGGCCTCAAAGTTTGTGTTTGGAGATATATAATGATATCTCCATACCATGGATCTGATGTACAAATAAGAAACAGAGATTTGTCAGCAAAAGAATCTTCTACTACAGTTTCTATATCAGTATGAGGAAATTCACACAATATTTCAACAAAAATCAAAGATTTCTTTGATTTGGATTTTTCAGATTCCAAATAAAACTCTTGTAAGATAACGATCCACTTGGAGTATTTTCCCCCTAGCAATTGTTTAGTGAGAATATACGCCATAGGTTTGCATTTAAATGACAGTTGTTTTTCGTAAAAGTATATAGTGATGGAATCGTTGAACAGCTTGTGTTAGGCCAAGAGGTAACTCCTCAAATGAAATTGTGTTTATTCATTTAGATTGTTCATAGTTATATACATGAGGGAGTGACTCTTGAGTTTCATCTCCCGATGACTCTTCCTTTTCCATTATTTATTATTTACAATTGTTCACCCAATCCCCATGATTAGGTGTCAACATTCCCCCCCTTAACCTGAAGGGATGTTGGTGAGTCTAAGCATCATTCTGAATCTTTCAAGATTTTATGTTGCAAGTGCTTTGGTGAAGATCTTTGTAATCTGCTTATTAGTGGAGCAATGGTGTAGATGGATTGTCTTGGCCTCAACATGATGTCGAATCAGATGGTAATTTTATTGATGTGTGTTGTTCGATCATGAAACTTTGGGTTCTTGGCCAACTTTATTGCAAAGGTGTTTTCAATCATGAGTGGAGTTGAATGTACTTGTTTTACATGCAAATCTTCCAAAATTTTCCTGAGCCACACAATTTATTTTGTTGCCTCAACTGCTGCCACATATTCTGCCTCTGTTGTGGAATCTGCTGGAACTGATTGTTTGTGTGATATCCAAGAGACAGCTCTTGATCAAATACTCATAGCATAACCAGAAGTAGATACCCCAATTTATTTTTCTCCATCGAAGTCTGAATCAGAGTATTCAATCAAGCTGAAGTCGCCCACCTGTTTATACTTCAGTCCAAAGTCTTGAGTTCCCTTCAAGTACTTTAGAACTCTTTTTGCAGCAGACCAATGTCCCTCACAAGGCTTTTCATAAACCTAGAGAGGATTCCAACAAAAAACGAAATGTTTGGTCTGGGAGTAGTCAGGTAGTTGAGACTTCCTACAAGTTGTCTATACTTTGTTGCATCCTCAAATTCTTTTCCTTCAATGAATGTGAGCTTTAAGTTTTGTTCCATTGGAATGGTTAGAGGATTGCACTCAACCATGCCAAATCTGTTCAATAGATCTCCAATGTACTTTTTTTAAGAAATAAATATAGACCTTGGATGTTGAGTTACTTCAATACCAAGATAGTAATGAACATAGCCCAAATCAGTGATTTCAAAACCTTTCCTCAATTCCTTCTTTATGGATGCAATGCACCTCTCATTGTTCCTTGTCATCAAAAGATCATCCACATATACCACAAGATATACAAATGATTTGCCAACTTTCTTGACAAACAAAGTTGCATCATCAAGATCATAATGTTTGAAATTAAGTTTCAGAAAATGCTCAATTAACTTTTCATACCAGGCTCACAGTGCTTGCTTGAGAAATTATATTGTGTTGATATAAGTTAATGGATATATAATATGTGAGTTTACTAATGTCTTACATTTCAAGTAATCTCACCACCCACTATAAGTGGTCTCACAACCCATCATCAAGGCTCAAATAAAAGCAGAGCCGCCAAAAGTGATGATGACAAGTCACCACCATTTCACAACACGATGTAACATGACATGTCATAATGTCAATACCATATTGATTTTTATATACACTAACCTCTCTCCTTGGTGTTAAGACTCTTCTTGATTGCCACTTCCCCAACCGAAGGTCGCTTTCTGTTCTCTATTAACCTTCAAAATAATTCAACAATAATTCAACAAACGTACGTGGCATAAATCTCTCGCTGGTGTACACCGATGTCAATGCCAACAGGGCTTGGAATCCACTTTGCAGTCGCGTTAGCACGACGATGAGCTCATAAGCGTCCATGTAAAACTTGGCGCACTTGGCATTGTTCCGCTCCTCGGCAAGAACACTAGCCATGGTTGCCAGCACATTCTCCAAAATCTGGTACTTCAACAAAATACCCACCGTTTCTACTTCATTAGACAGGGACGTCAAAACCCTAACAGCGTATATTTTTATCTGATGATTTCGCGTGCTGTTCGTGATAATTTCAAATGAAAATTGACAGAAAAGCAACAAATACATCGTGTTGAGGTGTTCGTGAGAGAAGGTGGCTAGGGTTTGCAGGATTCGAATCACACCCAAAGAATCTCGGGTGTTCGTGACGACACAACACAAAGCTGTGAGGTTGTTAACGTCGTCGGAGTGTTCGAAAATCTTGTAATACTTGGTGGAATCGACTTCTTGCCCTGCTAGACGGAAGCAGATTCAGCGGATGTAACAATTTTTCGCAGATCTGGTCTTTTGAGTCAGAGTCCGCCAAACAGACCGCTAAAATCCTATCAACTGCGAATTTGGTGAGGAATTTCTAGTAGGTTTTGTCAAGTGTTTGAATGAGCTGGTTCTTGTAATTGTCTAGTCCCGCAGACCAGTCGCCACCATTGAGGTCCTGTATGAGGCTCATCGTTCAGAGAACCATGTCGACAAGGTTTTGTGATCTGATAAAGCCTCTAATCGCGGATCCTTAGGAGCGAGCTTTTCTTGGAGATATTCATCGAGTATACCGCCTGTGACATGGGAGGCGAAATCCCCTGAACGTTCTATACTCAATGTGTATACTTCTTCATGCTCTGTTTCATTGTTGTTCTTGTCAATCGTTTGGGTGTAGTTGATGGACATAGGGTTGTCTGGTATTGCGGGGTTTGTTGGTATTCTAGAGGTCTCGGGTTCTATCCTTGCGGTGCTCCGGTGAGTTCTTTCTTCCATGGGTTATTGACATCGTGGTAGTCGAAGACATCGTGGTAGTCGAATTTCTTAAATATGCCATGCAGACGGGGTGGTGCGAGACGTGGTTGTCTTGTAAAGTTTAGATTGGAAATGGCAGTCCATAATTAAATAAATGTGCCTTTTTTGAAAGAGGCATTGGCAGTGGGTTGAAATTTTTCATTTTTAGGTTACGAAGATGGTTTGCCTTTAAAATATTAAGGTATGGATGAAATGTTCAATAACCTACCTTAATGTTCAATGATTATTTGTAACTTAATATACTCAAACATTAGAAACCTTGCATGCAAGGCAATTCGAGCAAATTATTTCCACTAATTTAAGGAAAATATATTATATTAAATGCACAATCATGTTGGTAGTGACCAATGCTTAGACTAAAATGTTATTAGTTATAATGGTTTAATAAAACTTTACGAAAAGTCATTAACTTCTCCAAAGAAAGAACAGGATCAACTTCACAATAAAATCTATACATGAAAACATATTTCAACATTTCATTGAAATTAATTGATATGATGTATGTTTTGTGTAACCTATGTGGCATTAAAACAACAATGATGGTGCTTAGTTGATTCGTGAATTGGTGTAATGGAGCAACATAGAATTGTGTCATAGCCTTATAGAAAGTACAAGTCATTCATAAGTTGCCAATGAGCATCTCTATACATGGAAATTTGCATATTAACCATAATTAACGGTAAATGTGGTGTGGAAGGTGGACGCTTGGGTGATGTGTATAAAAGTAAAAAGGCCCACTATCTTATCGATCTCGATACTTACCTCTTTGAATGGTTCCATTTTGGTTACTATGTGATTTCATTTGCTTCGGGTGAGAAGAAATAAGCCATGGAGAGCACAAATCCAATTGGTTGAGGGAGGAATCAGTGCCCTCTTTTTTACTTCACTTAACATAAGTATAAAGTTTAGCAGAAAGGAAAAGTAAAAGTGTTTAGGAGAAATTTTAGCAAAAGCAAAAACGTTTAGGAGAAGCATGAACCGAGGAAGTGTTGAACTTGTTGTCTGATGGAAATTATTAAGCGAATGAACACGTATAGAAGATCTTCCCTTGCCCATTCCTTGTGAACTCCATCAAAAGGAAATTCCAACATGTTGTCCACTGGTATGGCCGAGCGTTTCACAGTACAATGTCCACTGTGTGCCTCATGGCTATCATGACATTCCAAAAGCAGGAGATGACACAAATGCTGGAAACGAAAAGGTTTTAACACTTTCAATGCACGCAAGGGCTCCACGTAGTCATTACTTAAAATCCCGCAAATCTAGAGAAAAAAAATATCGAAGAATTGAATTTGGGGGTGTCGTGGACAAAAATAGTTGAATTGAGCATATATAAATTAAGTAAGAGGTTCGATACCCAGAATAAAAAAGGGACAATGAAATAAGAAATTTCAGAACCTATGGAAACAAATGATTTAGGATAAGTGAAAATTGCCTCATCCACCAAAGTTGGGAGGTAGGTTTGGGTCAATGCCAAACAATATTGGGACATTTTAAAATGAAGATTAGCTTGTTTAAAATGGGAGCAGACAAGGAAAGTACTCAAACCCTTTGCAATAAGCATTCAAACAAGTCCCCTCTACAAGCATGTGGCAACAACAAGTCAAGAGGAAAAGTCATTGATGACTCTACCTTCTATAGTCCCACATCCACACCTCTCACCTGGTCATGTGATCTTTATGTGAAAGAACTGTTAAATGCAAACCAGATGTTAAAGGTTTCAGAAGCTAAAGAGTAGGAAAGAGATTACAAAATTCATATAATAACAGCTAAAAACAAGGCTTTAGCGGAAATCACTAAATTTTTTAAAGAACAAGTGGCATTGCTAGAAAAACCCTCCTTATAGAGAAGACAAAATGGAAACGCATGTGCAAAACATAAATAAATTTGTAGTGGAAAGTACAGAGGTGGTGAATGCGAAACCATCCCAAGATAAAGGGAAAACAATTGCCCAAATAGACTACCATGAAGAGAAAGTAAGAGCAGAAAGGAAAAGCAGATTCAACAAAAGTTTCCAAAACTTGGGCTCAAGTTTTTAGCAATTCTGCTAATAGGGAAGGAGAAACGAACATTCAGGTTGACAACATGCAAGATAGAGAAAGCAAGGGAAGAAAAAATAGAGTAGCAAACATAATTATTAAAGGGGTGAAAGACTATGGGAAAAATGAATGTACTCTTGACCTTGCAAGGGACTTCTTCAAAGACAAGTTGCTATGGCAAGGACAAATATGCCAAGCATGGAGGGTGGGTAAATTTAATGATGAGAGAGTCAGGCCCATAAAAATCATCATGCCTAGCTTGCGTGATAAATATATCATTATAAGCAAGAAGCATCTCTTAAGGGGTTCTCACTTTTTTCTAGAATAAAATTTAACTATAAGACAACAAGAGGAAAGGAGGGGAGAAATGTCAAGGCTAGGGCAACAAGAGATGAAGGAAAGAGAGCATGGATTTATAAAGGTAAAGTCTTGATAGCATGATTTGGACCTCCTTCCGAAATAGAGCAACAAGATGGTAATAAAGAAGAGGCAACAAACTCTTCAACATGAAATCATGAAGCTAGGTTAGTATGGGAAAACAGGGACAAAGACTCAGTTGTGAGTCTTGCATGTCAAAATAAATAGCAATCAAGTCATATCCAGGTTTCCTTAAAATTATTTTGTTGGAACTGCAAAGGTTACCCATGGGGACGAGGACCTGCATTAGGGCTATTGCAGAAGCTAGAGAGATAATTTGCCTCATAGAAACACATGAGTGTGAAGGGTGCAATGTTGATTTCCAGTAGCATCGGATATGCTCTAAGTCTCAAGTTTTGCAGGGACGCTTCGACACATGTATTCTCCAATACCCATAAATCTTTTTGGGAAATTCCACCTAGAGAAAATTTTATTAAAATAAATAATTATTTTTACTGGGACCCTTAATCTAAACTTAGGAAAATAAAATAATTAATGGGTATTAATCTAATTGTGGGTGTAACTTCTAGAAGAAGATGAGGATCAAGCGGAAATGATCTTATCCATTGATTAGCTTCTAATCTGAGTCGTTGAATTTCAATGAGAAGATTATTTAAGGAGACTTGAGGTCATTTGGAAGACACTCAGAGATTTGATTAGTTAGATCTAATTGCTGAAGCTAGAGGCAGCACAATGATTTTGTAGTGATCATGCAAAGAGGGGCAGAGAGATTTTTGGCTAGAGGATATTTTCCGAAGCCAAGAATACTCAGAAGAGAGGCAGAGAGACACACAGAAGAGGTAGCACAGTTGGCAGAGAGGGCAACTCAGAGCCAGGAAGAGCTCACGCAATACCCACACAGAGCAGTGCAAAAGCCTTCCACGCAGAGTTCTAAATTTGTTGAGGAGGCTGACGTTCTGAGCTGGGAGGGTTGGAATCAGCTCTTGAGAGAAAATCAATTCCCAACATATGTGACACAGTGCCTTAAAGGCTGATGCAGGCCCACGTAAAAGTAGTCAGGGAACTCGTTGGTTCAACTGTCGGATCAGCTGGGACTTGTGGTGTAGAGTGTGCTAATCTCACAAATTTCTTCTGTCGAGTGATATTCTTTGTACTAGATTGCCAGCAAGGCATCCAAAGATTGTATTCAGAAATAACTTCTACTTAATAATAAAAACCCTCATATCTGATGCACCGGTTTTCCCACATTGATTTTTTCTGGGCACTTTTGTCCAAAAAAAACTATATGATTTGTGTTATATCTCTCTATTGTTCAGTTTCTTGTTTCAACATATTATTTTAAATGGTGTAGGCTGCAGTGTATGTATTTCAATGTTTGTCGCAGGAAACTGCAAATAACTTGTTCATCTAACAAGTAGGAGAAATATCATCAGTTGTTGCAGTACGGATTCTGGTTTAAGGAATTTTCACATGGTATCAGTGCCAGGTTGGTGAGACAAGAACCAAAAAAAATAGCGCTAAGTAGAAAATGAGATCGAAATAGCTACAGGTGGCAGCAGTTTGAATCCCTAGAGGGATTACGCAGTCCAAGCCATGAGGGCTAAATTTTCAAGTAAAGTCTCTCTTTGAGTGAGTGGACAGAGAGGAAGGGCTTCCAGATCGAAATCTTGTCATGGTAGAGGAAGCAACGCTGAGCCTTAGTGTGAGGAAGAGTTGGTGGGACGCAGTTTTTTCAGAAGGCAGATTGTTGGGTTGAAAGATGTCAGAAGAGAGAGGATAAGCATAGAGGTAATTTTTCCTCAGTAGACTTCCTGCCAAGAAGTTTGCTTTCTTATTGTAGCAGCACTAAGAAGAAGAGAGGAGAAGTTCGACATTTTCGTGGAAGAGATGGCAACTAGTGGACTGATAGATCAAGACAGGTTGGATGGGGCATCCATCTACGTCATCTGGAAGGCAAGGATGTCATTCCTTCTAGATGAACATTCTCTCAAGACCCATGTCGACAGAGTGGTGATTGTGCCTACAGATCCAAATCTGCTAAAGAAGTACCAGGCATAAATGACAAAGGCCAAGAGGATAATGACGTGGAGTAAAGGATCTCGTGGTTTGTCATGTCGATAGCAGAGGGATTGCTAAGGAGATGTGGGATGACTTGGCAATGTTGTATCAAGTATCTTCCGAGTAGCGGAAGATGTACTTAGAGAAGAAACTAAGATCTGTGCAGATGCAGAATGGGGAGCGCATAGATTCGTTCCTCACGAAGTTTCAAGAGACCTGGGACAAGAGAGAAGTTGTGGGCTCTACACCTCAAGGGTCCGATTTGGTAATACTAGCCCTAAATTCTATTTCTGAAGATTTTCCATGACATTCGAGATGCCTCCACGAGGAAGGTGGGATGATTTGGAGTTGTAGTTTGAAAGAGCAGCAGCAATGCAGTAGCTTCAGAGGGATAGCATAGGACTAGTAGCAGTCAGAATTCAACATCAAGATGCATCTATGTTGAACACTTGTTCAGTAATTTGGGATGTTTTTCTATTGTTGATGCAGTAGTAGCAGTAGTTAGCAGTGCAGTGGTAGTTGGTAGTGGTAGTGCCAGCAACAGCACGGATGTAGAAATTCAGAGGGAGCTATAGTATGGATGTAGTGTTGACAGTGGCAATGTCAACAGTAGTGCAGTAGTTGGTGGACAGCATGCCAAACATCAACAACGCAGAGGATGATGTTATGAAGTCAAGGTGATGCTTCAGTGGGAGGCATTACTATAGCACATTCCTCACTAAGAGGGAGTGTTCATTTCCGGTAGAATTGGATGTGCTCTAAGTCTCAAATTTTGTAGGGAAGATTAGACATATGTATTCACCAATATCCAGAAATCGCTTTGAGAAATTCCACCCGGAGATAGTTTTATTAAAATAATTAATTTTTTTAATGGGATCCTAAGTCTAAACTTAGGAAATTAAAATAATTAATGGGTATTAATCTAACTATGGGTGTAACTTCTAGAAGAAGATGAGGATCAAGCAGAAATGATCTTAGTCATTGATTATCTTCTAATTTGGGTCATTGAATGTCAACAAGAATATTAATTAAGGAGGCTTGAGGGTCATTTGGAAGACACAGAGAGAGTTGATCAGTCATATCGAATTGTTGAAGCTAGAGGCAACGCAATGATTTCATAGTGATCACACAAAGAGGGGAAATGATACTTTTGGTTGGGGATATTCCCCAAAGCCAAGAATACTCAGTACATATCCTGCAAAGAGACACACATAGGAGGCAACATAGTTGGAGAAGAGGGTGACGCAAAGCCAAGAAGGGCTCACGCAGGACCCACGCAGAGCAACGCAAAAGCCTTCCATGCAAAGGTCTAAATTTGCTGAGAAGGCTGACGTTTGGAGTCAGGAGGGATGTAATCAACTCCTGAGAGAAAATTGATTCCCATCAGAGGTGAGGTAGTGCCTTAGAGGCTGTTGCAGGCCCATGCAAGGGCAGTGTAGAAGTAGTTGAGGAACTCGTTGGTTCAGTTGTCTGATCAGCTAGGACTTGCAGTGTAGAGTGAGTTGATCTCACAAATTTCTTCTGTTGAGTGATATTCTCTGTATTAGATTGCTAGCAAGGCATCCAGATATTGTATTTGGAAATAACTTATGCTTAAAAATAAAAACCCTCAGATTTGCAGCACTGTTTTCCCGCATTGCGTTTTTCCGGGGACGTTTGTCCAAAAACAACTATGTCATTTGTGTCGTATCTCTCTATTGTTCAGTTTCTTGTTTCGAGATATTATTTTACATGGTTTACAATGTAGTGTATGTATTTCAATGTTTGTCGTAGGAAACTACAAATAACTTATTCAACTAGCAAGTAGGAGACATATCATCAGTTGTTGCAGTAGGGATTCCGGTTTAAAGATTTTTCACATGCAAGACGATTTTGTTTGAAGGATACTGGAAGATGGCAGTGTGGAATAAGGTAGTAGGGGATGACAAAGGATACGGGGGTATCATGCTATTAGTGAGGTAAAAATAAGATCGTCTCATTCAATTAGAAAAAGGAGACTCAGATAAACAATTCATTTGGTTTAAAATATCAGAAAATGAAAATCACATCAAAATTGCAGCACGTTATTTTGCACCGCAAGTTTCAAAAATCTACAAAAGTAGAGGGATTGACCACAAAGATCCCTTTGCAGCCTTAAAAGAAGACATTGCAACATATTCTTAGCTAGGTGAAGTCATTATAGTAGGTTATTTCAATGCTAGGATGACAAGTGAGCAAGCTAGCATTCTTTGTTGTAAAGAAGACTGCAACCTTATTTAGTTTACAGAAGAGAGTAATCATCAGTGGGAAAGAATTTCAGAGGACAAGGGCTGCAATCTCTTTGGTGAAAAATTGCTTACTGTATGTGGGGCCTTCAATTTAGTCATTTGTAATGGCTTGACTAGATGGGCAAAGTCAGGTAATTTCACTTGCAATACTTACAATGGAACAAGTGTCGCAGATTATGTAATTTGTTCGCACAGTTTGTGTGAGAAAATTGAGGAATTTTTTATTGGAGATCAGCTTTGGGACTCAAAATAACATCACAAGCCAATTTATTTAAGTTTCTCTTGGACTGGAAAGAAGCAATTAGAGTCAAAAACTCAATGTTCAACAAAATCTCCCAGAGGGCAGAATTCTTTTGACTCTAGAAAATTGTAATACCTTCAAAATGATGCTAGAGATGCTCTTCGAGAAGGAGAAAATCTCAATTCTCAGCCTTCATAGTCACGAATTAACACATTTAATTCAAAGCACACTTACAGAGTGCTAAAGAGAAAAAATTAAGAAGTCTGAAACAAATTTCTTTTCGGTTAATGCTTGTTTTGATGAAGAATGCAAAAAGGCAAGGAGAATGTGGAAAGAGTCAAACAAGGATAACATAAGCTCAAAGCTTAAAAGAAGTTATTAAGAAAGAAAAAGTTGTTTTCATGGTTTCAAGAAGGGAAGAACTAATCTTCCTTGGGAAAAATAGTCCAAATTATTTTGGAAGGAGCTCCAACCGAGAAAGATGCAAACTGAAAATAGTATTACAGCTTCTAAATGGTTTGACTATGTAAGACAACTCTTTGAGCAGGATCTCAAGGTTGACCCCCCCCCTTGGTCAATACGGATACTGAACTCTTCACAGTGCAAGAGGTAGAGATGGGTATCAAGAAGTTGGGTCTTGGAAAAGCAAAAGACTTAGCTGAGCTCCAAGCAGAGTATTTAAAGTGGGGCTCAAATATTGTTGCACCTCGCATTACAAAAAAATTCAACAGCATCATACAACAAGGGTTCCCCACAGATTGGATGACTAGTCTGGCAATACCTCTTTTCAAGAGTGGTGACATCAATAATCCCTCCAATTATAGGACCATAATGATAAACCCCTTGTTTGAAAAGTTATTTGGAAGCATGCTAGAAAATAAAATCAGTAAGTGGGAAGAAGAAAAAGATAAGTGTTCTAAAGGGCAAGCAGTTTTTAGGCCTAAACATTCCATAGTTGATCATTGTATAGCTTTAAGGCACATCATTGAAAAATTTTGGGAGAAAAAGGAAGAAGTCTTTTGTTGCTTTATTGATTTCGGAAAAGTGCTTGACACGGTTTCTAGGGATAAGCTTTGGCACAAAATGGAGGAACTTGGGGTTCCTAAACATTTGATAGTAATTGTGCATAGGTTGTATGAAGATGTGAAAGTCAAAAATTAGATTTCACCAGAAATTTTTGAAAGTCTTAGAAGTGATATTGGGGTCAAGCAAGGTTGCCCATTGTCTCCTACCCTTTTTGGTTTATATATCGACAAGCTTGAGGAGTGATTAAATTCGCAAGGGGGTGATGGTATCCATTTGGGAAAGTTTGTTGTAAGGCTTCTTTTGTATGCAGATGACCTTATTTAGATTGTTAAATATTCTCTTGGTTTGCAAGAACACTTACTATCCCTTTAACATTTTTGAAGAAGGGTGGGGATGCAAGTCAATATTAGCAAAACGAAAGTAGTGGTTCTCTCTAAAAAAAGAAAACATAACCAGCATAAGTTCTACTTTGAAGACAACACTTTGGAAGAAATTGTGGATTACAAATACCATGGAATTGACTTCAACAAAAATATAAGTTGGGATGGTTGTATAAATAAAAGAACTTTGGGGGGTTGGAA
>APFE030605541.1:116522-132357 GCA_000404065.3 Pinus taeda
CGCTGCGCGGAGGTGGGTCCCTTGTCCCACAAACAAGGGGGTCTCATACACCAATTTGGTGTCTGGCTTGGTTGTGACCTTAAAAATGGATATTATTATTATTATTACAATCTCGAACCTCACACCAACATTATCTCCTTACAAATTCTTAAATTCCAACCCCTGATCACTTAGATGAGTGCTCAATGTATATGAAAATGATGGTGGTTTGGTCATAAATGAGGGTATTGAATGGCCTTCCAAAATTAGAGTTAGCTTCCATGGAAGAAGGGATGAGATGATAGGAGGTTACTTAACTCATTCCCTATCCAATTTCGAGCTCATAGGAGATGATAAGTGTGGGAATCTTCTAGATGGCTCCAGAAGATAAGAATTTTCCCAGAACCCTATGATGATTTCGCTCAATCTCGCCTAGTGTAGGTCAAAGTGGGCCTAAGTGCTTTGGAAAGCACCCTGACATGGGCCTACCTGCACTGAAGCGCACTTACCCCTGACCAAGGCTACGTTGGTCCCTCAAGGAGGCATTTCTGGAGGGATTCAGGCCAAAAAACTCGTAGGGGAGGAGGCATTCAAAGTGATGACTTGTCTAGGGCATGTAGCAACTGAATCAGGGTTTGATGAGCCCCAATAGTATTGATCTGAATGATGGGATCGATGTGCCCAAATGGATCTGTAACAAATGTCCAAAGGTGATGACGACAAATATCCAAAATAAGTTTCAAATGGGGAATTTCTTGTAGAAGTGTGGACTGCTCTGTTGTAAGAATGTTATATATATACCATATTTTCATCCCAGGTCTTCGGATGCTTCTAGTTGTATCCCCTCAGAAGATGCACCAAAATCTTGTTGACTACTTTTGTTTACCCATTTTTCTGTGGATGGAATGTTGTAGATCTCTTCAACTTTGTGTCCATGTTATCCTACAATGTAGTCCAAAATGCATTGAGAAACCTTCTATACTTGTCTAAAACAATGCTCCTTAGTATCCCAAAGTGCACCCAAACCTGTCCAAAGAACAATTTTGTTGCTTCTTTCCCATTGATAGTCTATTTACAGGGCATCAGAACACACATCTTGTTGAACTTTTCAACTACTACGAACAAGTAGTCATGTACCTTCTTGGTTATTGGTAAACCTCTCACAAAGTTCATGGAGATGATTTCCCAAGGGCGAGTGAGTATAGGTAAGGGATGGTGTAGACAACGCTTATTGTTGCTAGGCTTGCTGGTATAATGAAGCATGCATGCTCTTATGAACTTAGTTACATATTCTTTCATCTTGGGCCAATACACATATCTCTGCAAGTTGGCCATGATCTTCCCTACACCAAAGTGCCCTAGAACCTTGGAGGTGTGAACCTATTTTATCAGTTGCAATTGCTCACCTTTAGGAATACATCGCTTATCCAACCTGTAGAGTAACCCATCATGGAGATGGTAGTCAATAGTGTTGTCGCCATCGTGCTCATGACTCTGACACTACAACTGTTGAAACACCTCCTTGAAGTCCTCACCCTTTGAATATGCTTCTCTATATAAATCATGGGTGAATAGCTCCATGTGCATAAGAGTTCCCAAAGCTATGATATTTGATGTGGGTGGCCTTGAGAGCATATCAAACAACTTGTTTGTGCTTCCCTTCTTGTACTTGATCACCAAATGAAACTATCGTAGAAACCCCATCCACTTGTAATGCATGGTCTATTGTAGCTTACTCTGGGCTTGAAAGTACTGCAGTGGTTGGTGATCTATGTGGATCACTATCTCATTTCCCGTTAGATAATGCTTCCACTTCTTCACGGTTTGCAACAGGGCTTAAAGCTCCTTGTCATAGGTAGGGTAGTTAAGAACTTGCTCATGAAATACTTCAGGATGGTAGCATACACGCCTTCCTCCCTGCACCAAGACTGCTCCCATAGCATACCCACTCACATTTATTTCCACTTCAAAGGGTTTTTTCAATTTTGGTAATGCCAAAACTAGTGCTTGAATGATCATCTTTTTTAGCTCCTCGAAATCCCTCTAGTGACTCTTTCCCCACTAGAAAGTCTAGCCACCTATTGTTATGGCATGGAGCGGTGTTGTTACTACTAAAAATGAGGCTATGATTTTTTTTAGGTACTCTGTTGCCCCAATGAAAATCTTGGCCTTAGAAAAATTAGTAGGCACCGACCATTTCATGATGACCTCCATCTTGGCAGGCTCTATCTTCAACTCTCATCCACCTATCACATACCCCAGATGCACCAAAGACTATTGTGCAAATTCACACTTCTTGAAATTTTGTAGCAGATGGTGCTTCTTTAATGTCTCCAAGACCTGTGTCAAATGTGAGATGTGCTCCTCCCAATTAACATTGTATACCAGTATATCATCCAAATAGGAAATAAACAATGAATCTATAAAATGGTTTATTACATCATTCATTAACCTCATAAACATAGTTGGTTCATTACATAGGCCAAAAGGTATGACTAACCACTCATACAAACCATGCTTGGTTTTGAAGGCATTATTCTAGGTATCTTCTTCTTTGACTCAAACCTGGTGATATCTAGAATTTAAGTCCAACTAGGTAAAGTATCTTACTTGTTGCATTTGGTCCAGTAGATCATCTATCCTAGGCAAGGGGTCCCTGTTTTTGAACATGATTTTGTTCAATGCCCTGTAATCTATATGCATCCACCAAGTCTTGTCTTTATTTGGCACAATGATGATGGGTGACCCACATGGTGATGTACTCGGTCAAATGACACCTTGTTCCAGTAGTTTCCACAACTATTTATTCACCTCACTTGCTTCTAAAAAAAAACTTATTATATAGCCCAATGTTTGGCAATGGGGAATTTGACAATAGTTATATCTCATGCTCCACTTCCCTCTTAGGTGGTAACCATTTAGGCTCTCAGAACACATCCATGTATGTCTGTAGCAACTCCTCTAGTTGTTGTTTCTAGTTTTTAGCACAACCCTCTAGGGATGCCTTGCCTCTCTTGACTCTTATACAGAATGATTTTCTCTTAAAAACAATAAAACATACTTCTTGCTGGAAATGGTCAATTTCTTGTCTTGGTTGACAGTTACCAGCGAATTTTTTAACTTTCTTTTATGTGCGCTGATGGTGAATGATTTTCCATCCCTAACAAGTCGATGTTGGTTGGCTCTCCGCATGAATATTTCACCTCACATGTACATGTACAGACTCCCAAACACAACTCCACATACATCAAGGGGAACCACATCTAGTTCTAGTTCATCAATAAAATCAACACTGATGGAAAATCTAATTTTGCACTATTTTGTTACCTTCAACTCTACATCCTTATTTACCCATCCCAATGAATATGGACTTGGATGATCACAAAATTCCAACCCCAACTTCTTGACCAACTCTGTTGCATTGAGATTTGCCTGTGATCCTGAGATAAATAGAGCATTAATATTTGTTTTCTTGACCTGTATCTTTATATGGAAGAGTTTGGTCATTTATTTCTCTTCCTGTTGCTGAAGGATACTTAGATTCGCCTCCTTTTACACTGACTTATAGACGATATTCCTATCCATGTTTGAGCTGCTTTCAACGTGGTTACTCGAATCAATGGCCATGATATTCTTCTTCTTTTAGTTTCTTTTTGTTCTTTGAGTTTAGCTCTAGATGCAACTTCCAACACTTCTCCTTTGTATAGTCGTCAACTTTGCAGTAGTTATTAGGGTCTTTACATTGGTGTGTTGTGGCTGCATCTTTTTATCTTTTCCCCCTTTTTGCTTCTTCTTTCCCTCCTTAGAAGACTTGGAATAATGCTTACAATAGTATATAGGTAGGATTGTTTTGTTGGTTGTTGGAATTTTGTCGAGATATTTTCTTAACAATGTTCTCCTTGTTTGGAATTTGTTGGATCTCATAAGAGTTATTTATGTGGCTTGTAATTTGGCTTTGAATGTAATATATGATTTTTTATTTTTTTGTGTAAATTTTTGCACCTATGCCTCCTCAGATTTCTTATTTGGTATCAGATCTTGTATGGGCTTGGCTCCCTCAAGGGTAGGCCTAGAAAGATGGAAAAGATTTGAGGTTATGTTCTCTGTACATAGGCTAGTTAGTGTGTGAGAGTTTATTTCTGCTGTGAAATTTATTTTCCTATGTAGATTTATGCGCCAATATGGTCGGTGCATGTGAGAAATGCCACTTGGAGAAGGAAAAACTCATTGTACATAGACTTTGTTGCATCCAGAGTGGAGTTTTTTGTCTCTCAAAGACTCTGGAGTTGTCTACGTCAGAATGCATTGAAATTTGTTTGATCATTATGTGTCGTGAGTTCTATAGTAGATTAACGCCGCTATGTTTTGTGTGATTGTTGACTTTGAGGATGAGGGTCGCTGCCTGAACTGGATGGCATGGAGATACTAGTGGATCAAGTCACTGGGTTTTGAAAGTTGTGGAGAGTTGCACTACGATCTCGTGTCTTGCTTCAACATAATGAATATTTGGTAAAATATCTTTCTACGTGCCACTCAATTAGAACTTTTGTTGCCATGTTTTGAATATTTTCCCTCCTGCTTCAGTGAAATTGTCTTCAACTTCATTATTTCATTCATCAGACTAGCATCTCAAACAAGTTTTCCTAAAGAGGTTGATATTTTGATCTTAGGAAAATGTCAAAATGGCCATGAAGAATTGGAGTCCTATATTAATGTGGAAATCATCTTGTCGTCATTGTCAACGCCATCTACTTACATCAGCTTCCAATAACCTTTGAACACCATCATGAAAAATTGTATCAGCATTGAAATAAACTAAATATACATGGACTTTGTGTACTTCTCAAACTAAATATCATCAATTTAGGAATTGAAAATTATGGCGACACCATTTCCTACTACAAAATTAGCCCTCTACATAAAAATATTTTAGGTTGAAAAAGTTTAGAGGAGTCATTTCTTATAACATGTGGTCGTAGTATTGGTATATTTCAGCCCTTATCTTCCTAAGGTTAATATATATTCAATCATGTGATTCAGTACAAATCTATTGAGTTGGATTAGCATGAACTGCCCATGACTCTATTTTGTACGACAATATAAGTTTACAACTGTGGCAAGGAGTTGGAATGTCGACATTTATCATTTCATATCTAAATTAACAAAATATTATGGTCTTGTTTATGTAGTTTTATTATGTGGTGAGGGTTTAATATTTAGAGTTGTGCAAAGTTATTATAATGCAGAACCACAAAGAACATGTCAACTATTCAATAGACTAACAGTGACCCGTCGTGCTCCAGAAGCATTAGTTACATGTAATTCTCAATAAGGTCAAGTTGGTTTGACCCGTCATGCCCTAGGAGCATCAGTACAGGTTATTTTATGAGATCCATGTGGTTCTTAAGCTGGAAGCCCTGAAAACAAGAACATCAATTCTTATGTTTTAGGTCAAGTTGTTTGATCAACTTTTGAACACATTTAGTATCTAAACCATCCTCCTAGCAACTAATGGATAACCAAAAGAAAAATATCCTACAGGTGCTCATTGGTCCATAGGATGCTTCATTACTTGAAAAATTTTATCGCAGAAGCCCCGACAAGCCGAATTTTAAGTATTTTTGATCTTGTAAAGTTCGTCAAAGATGGTCATACGTAGTTACATTTTAAATGGAGGTCAAGTGACAACTCGAAGATGTAGTGGTGAAGAAAGAGTGGTTTTGCAAGATTCTAGAGTGAATATGAGTGTTGATGAAGACCAACCAAACAGATGTGACTATATGTAATTTATGATTCTTGTAATAATCTTTGTGATGATGTAATGTAAGCATTAAAGGGGGGACTTGGAATAATTCTTACAATAGTATTTAGCTAGGATTGGTTTTTTGGTTGTTGGAATTTTGTTGAGAGATTTTCTCAATAATATTCTCCTTGTTTGGAATTTATTGCATCTCATAAACACTATTTATGTGGCTTGTAATTTACCTTTGAATGTAATATACAAATCGTTTTTTCTGTAAATTTGTACACCTATGTCTCCTCCTCAAATTTATTATTAGAAGTGTCTTATTGCTTCTTCTACTTCGATCCACTTCATTGCACTCTCTTCAAGCCTATGCTATATAGGTACTATGCATGTACACAAGACTCATGTTGTTGTATTTTCTTCTCAAAGATGTATGAAAAGAACCCACTTAAGATTGTGGATGACAAACAATCTCAGCAATATAAATGGCTGCTAAACATTGTAGATTTGCAATAACTAATAGAAACAAAACCTGCCAAAGTCTGAATCTATGCCACAATCATAATTCAACAACAAAAAGAAAGAGTAATAACTCCAATCATCCAATGGAAACCAGATATACAAATAATAGTTTTATTATAACACCTGTGAAGAGAACAAATAAATGTTACCAATCCCCTTCTATGGGATGGGTTCTTGGCTATCCTCAAACATCTTCAGCTTGTGTAGAGTCTCTCTCCTCTATAATGTGTAAACCCAACAAATAATGGTGTGCAGCAATGAAAATAATGAGTTACAACACTGAGTGCAACAATGAAAATAATCAAAGTGAATAATAAATGAAAAACCCTTCTATTTATAACAAAATATTGAATTATCTTCTAATAATGAGCAATAATAAAATATTATTGATCCCATTTTTGGAATAACCACTTGGAATATTTTATTATATTTGGTTAGGAGGGAAAAAATATTTAAACTTTTATTTAGAAATAATAATAAATATTGATTTATTTATCATCTCAGGAATAGTTAAGGATATAATTAAATAGGATTTATTAATTATTCTTGAGGGATTAGTCAAATTTAACAAGACTAATTAATTTAATTAGTGATTAATTAATTATTCTTAGAGAAAAATAAGATAATTATTTATTTATCTGTTTATTTTTCATGATTGGGCCAAATATGACAAGGAATAATAATTGAACAATGGTTTAATTAATTATTCCTAGAATAAAATCAAATAAATAGTGATTTACTTAATTATTCTTCATGGGTTTAACTATAAATTACTTAATAAATATGGTTTATTAAGTAATTTCTCATAGTGAAAGCAAATTTACTATGGTAAAATTTGCTTTTACATGGTGTACTTCGGTCCATCTAGTAAATTAGGCTAGATGATCAATTTTTTGATGATAACACATCGTCTACTAATAAAATAGTTACCGATCAAACAAGAAAATGGACTGCCGCCCGTTTTTTTAGGTAGCAAAAAATCACCCAATTTTGAAAAGTGGTCATGCCAAAATACACCCTTTTTTTAGCATATTTTTGGCACTTTAAATTTTCTTATGTATCAAGTATGAACATTTTTTTTCGATGTTGGTAATTTTCATGCTGATTTTGAAAAGTGTTGATACAGAATCAACACATTCTTTTAGAGGACTTATTTTTTACACTTTAAATTTTCTTATGTTAGTGATTTTCATCTTAATTTTGAAAAGTGTTGGTGAGCATCAACCCTTTTTGCTTAGAGGGCTTAGTTTTTACACTTCAAATTTTCTAATGAATTAGGTGTGAATAAATTTTTTCAAATGTTGGTGATTTTCATATTAGCAATAAAATATAAAATTAAAATTAAAAAGACATGACAAAAAAAAACAAATACAAAAAAAAATAAAACAACAACAAACAACAAACCTATAAAATGTAAAAATAAAAAAACCAAAATTAACTCGTACAAATAAAAAACTGAATAAAAAATTAACGGAAAAACGCGTCGACAAATGTCTTTCTTTATGTGATTTACGCAGAAGTTCTACTTATAACTATTATGGATCATAGAAGCCTCAATCCAACAAAAAATAGATAAATAAATTAAACCAAAAAACAAATTAAACCAAAAAAAAAAAAATCTAAAGCTTTTTTTTTAAATTAAAAAAACAAATAATATAAAAAAACTCATTAAAAAAAAAAAAAAAAAAAAAAAAAAAAAAAAAATTCAATTAAATTTAAAATTAAATTATATTTAATAATTAAAATAACAAATAAATAAGAAAAAAATATATTCAAACATTTAAAAAAACAAAACTAAAATAGAAAATTAGAAAACAAAATTTAAAAAAACCAAAATTCAAATATAAAAATTCAAAACAATTAGACAAGAGGATCGGACGCTGATGGGAGAGCGGGCGATGGCGATGGAGAGTTAGGGTTTCAGGCCTAGCACAACCTGCGTCTGGTGGCCCTGGCCCCAGGCAGGAGCAGGAGGCCTCGCAAGCACCTGGGAGATCAGAATGAGTATCGGGTTAGGAATACTTAGAGCAGAACGAAAACCTCTGGACAGAGCAGATTGAGAGGCATGAAGGAAGTAAGCGGGGGGGGAGAGATCCCCTCCTATAAAGAAGTTACAGCAGGGGAGTCGAGCCGTAATGGGACAAACGGAAGTCAAGGAATCCGAAGTAAAAATGCGCCGATGATGGGGAAGAATGGCAGGCGAGGATGGGATCCAAATGCTTGCCGAGAGCATCCAAAAAGCCCAGGTTCGTAATCCCAAACAACAAATTAGAAGAGTACAGAAACTACATGAAAGATCATGTCTTGATTTGTAAATTTATAGGAACATGGCCGTCTAAGAAAGATCTGATGAAATGGATCCAGCATAAGTGGAAACCGAAAGGCCATATAGACCTTAAATTGGGGGCAAAAGGTTTTTTCACAGTGATGTTCACAATCCTAGAAGACAAGGATAGGGTTTTTGAAGGAGGCTCGTATTTCTTTAACAATGCAGGTCTTTTCATGAGACAATGGGAAGAATGTTACAACCCAGAAAAAGAAAAGATGCTCGCTGCACTAGTCTGGGTTAGGTTATTTGGGCTTCCGATTGAGTTTTGGGACCCGGAGATTCTAGAAGGAATTGGGAACTCAATAGGTTCCTTTGTGAAGGTAGCAAAGATGACAAAGAGAGGTAAGTACACATCTTATGCTAGGATCTGTGTCTACATGAATATCATAGAACCCCTACCGGACCACATTGAAATATAGTATCATGATGAAGTTTGGCAGCAACCAGTGGATTACGAACACATCCCATTTAGATGTAGATGGTGCCATGAATACAGCCATCTGTTTAAACATTGCCCTCTGAATGATAGCACCTTCCCACCAAACCAGGATGAAGAAAGGAAAAAAATATATCAGGAAGGGAGAACGAATGAGAACAACAATGGGGGATTTACGGAAGTACTGAGAAAGACAAGAGTACAAAAGGGAAAAAACAGATCCAATCCCTCATTTCCAGAAGCTAAGCAGAAAACCCAAAACCAATTTGAAGTGTTGCGTGACCTGGAAATGGAAGTGGAAGAAGAAGGAGAGGACGCGGACACAAGAGAAGCTTAGAAAGCAGCCAGGAAAGAAACTAAGGGAAAGGAAAAAATAACAGCGAAACAGGACGGAGAACAGGCAGACCAAGAACAAGACCAAACAGAAGATCAAATTCAAATGGAAATAGACCCGCAACAGGAACAAGAAGGAGAGGAAGAAAAGATTATGAGGAAACTGATACAAGAATGGAAACACCTGGATGAGAGATTTATATCAGAGGACCAAAAAAAACTTTAGAAGGACATGTTCCAAAGATACAAGGAGAAAAGAGGAAGAGGGACTGCAAAACAACCTAAGCATCTCGGATCACAAGGAGACCATAACATAGACACAGACCTGACAGTGAAAAGCGGAAGGAAAAGAGGAAGGAGACCCATGAGTGAGACCATTCAGATGATAGGCGATATGTTGGTGAATTCAGGGAAGGTGATACCTCTATCGGAGGTATTTACAACAACCCCAAAAACTTTTGAAATGATTATTATAACCTGGAATATCAGAGGGTTGAACAGTAAAGGGAAACAAAGATACTTGAAAGAAAGGCTCAAAAGGGATAAGCATGTCATAATGTTAATCTAGGAAACAAAAGTAAAAGAGGGCAAGCTAAGAGAAATAATGAATAAATTCAAGCCGCACTACAAGATTATGGGGCATGACGCATCAAGCAGTGCTGGAGGAGTAGCAATAATATGGAACCCAGAAGAGGTAAAATTTGAAGACTGGACGAGTTTGCCTCATATACTTTCAGGGAGATTCAGAATCTTAGGATCGCAAGAGTGGATTTTACTCTCAAATGTATATGGTCCCCATATCCAGAACAAGCGCAGGATCTTTATTCAAAACCTGACGGCCTTGCGGGGTCTCTTTCCAACGATCCCCTGGGTTGTGGGTCGGGACTTTAATATGATAAAGTCTCTAAAGGAAAAAAGAGAGGAATCAGAAGAACTGAGAGCGATATGGAAGCTTTTGGAGAATGGATAGAGGCACAAAGGCTAGTGGATATTCAGACAACTAATGGAATCTATACATGGAATAATAGGAGAGGAGGCAGAAATCAGATAACATCCAGATTAGATAGAATCCTCCTGTCAGAATAGATCCTAAATTAGGACATTTACATCGAAGCAGTAATTCTTCCAGGGATGGGATCCGACCACTGGCCGGTGAAAATGGAATTAGACATAAAAGCTAGCCCGAAAAGAAAACCCTTTAGATTTGAAGCCTTTTGGCTCAGAGATCAAAAATTCATGAAGAAAGTGGGAGAATGGTGGTGACAAAGCGAGCAAAGAGGAAGGAATAGGATGCAGACCTTCCAGTTGAAACTAAAAGAAATAAAAGAAAAAATCAAGAAATGGAACAAGGAAGAATTTGGCCATATACTAGAAGATAAACAGAGGCTAGAGCAGTAGATGGAGAAGATCCAACAAAATATAATAATCTCCGGCAGAAACGAGAACCTGGCTAAAGAAGAGGGAATCCTAATAGGGCAAATAAAAGAAAGGCGCAAACAAGAAGAAATCATGTGGCGGCAGAAATCCAGGGTTCACTGG
This sequence comes from Pinus taeda, assembly GCA_000404065.3. NCBI lineage: Eukaryota > Viridiplantae > Streptophyta > Pinopsida > Pinales > Pinaceae > Pinus > Pinus taeda. The sequence goes on from APFE030605541.1 coordinate 127,407, forward strand.
TTAAGGGAAGGAAACAGGAACACTAAGTTCTTTCACCAAGCTATGATTCAAAGAAGACAGAGAAATAGAATCTTCTCAATTAAAAACAATGAGGGAAGAAGAGCCACTCAGGACGAAGAGATAAAACAAGCTCTGGTCAAACACTTTAAGGATCTTCTGACAGAGCCAAATGTTGATAGAGAGGAAGCTATTGAAAGAATGTGTACTGAAATTCCTAGCAAAATCACTAGAGACCAAAACCTAGCTCTGATGAGGGCAGCCACCTTGGAAGAAGTTGAAGAGATAGTAAAGGGAATGAAAATAAAGCCCCAAGCCTAGATGGTTTTACAGCAGAATTCTATCAGGCAGGCTGGGACTTCCTAGGCCAAGACATCCTGGAGGTGGTAGAAGAATCAAGAAGAAAACAAAAGGTAAGTGCATCCTTCAATTCTACTCTTTTATCTCTTATCCCTAAAGAGAATAAGTCTGAAGATCCTCAGGGCTTCAGACCTATCGCCCTCTGTAATGTGATATACAAGATTATAGCCACTCTTATAGCAAAACGTCTCAAACCGATTTTATCTAGTATTATCTCCCCTAAGCAAACAGGATTTTTCGAGGGCCGGCAAATCCTGGATGGTCTGGTAGTCTCCCAAGAAATTGTGCACTCCCTAAAAGTCAAAAATTCGCGGGCATGATGATTAAAATTGATCTCTCCAAAGCCTATGATTGGTTGAACTCGAAGTATCTGAAAGGAATTCTAAAAGCCCTTGGGTTCTGTGATAGATGGATTGAATGGATTTCTTCGATGATTTCTTCTACCATCTTCTCTATAATTGTGAACGGTACCCCATCCCAACCTTTTAAAGCCTCCCAAGGTCTTCGTCAGGGGGATCCCCTGTCCCTTTTTTGTTCATTATAGCAGTAGAAGAATTAGGGAGATACATCAAGAAATAACTAAGAGAGAACAAGCTCAAAGGAATCCAAATGTGGGGCAGTAACCTTCCCATTACTCATCAGCAATTCGTTGATGACATTATGCTGTTCTGTAATGTCTCTTTGAGGGAAGCCCACAAAATAAAAGCAATTCTGGACCTATTCATGACTGCTTCTAGTACTAAAATTAATAATGACAAATCATGCATGTATTTCTTTAATACAGCTGTAAACATCAGAAATTTCTTATCAAGAACTTTGGGATTCCGCTCTAGAGATCTACCAACTAGGTATCTTGGAACCCCCCTAGCTTTAAACCCCTTGAGAATGGCTAATTGGAATCAAACGCTGGAAAAATATCAAGAAGACTGGAAAATTGGTCTTTCAAAACCCTGAACTTTGCGGGCAGAACGGTTCTTGCAAAGGAAGTTCTGCAAGCTATACCCATATACCAATTATCTACTATGGCAGCCCCGAAAGGAGCCTGCAATAAAATGACAGAGATATTCAAAAATTTTATATGGGGAGGACAAAAGGAACAAAGGAAATGGGCATTAGTATCTTGGAAGGAAGTGGCGAAAAACAAGATGGAAGGGGGACTCGGCCTTCAAGACCCTTATATTCTAAATCGGATAATGGGAGTGAAGCTATGGTGGCGTTGGATGAACGGAGGAAATGATCTCTAGAAAAGAATACGGATAGAAAAATATAACATGCCCACCAAAATAGAAGATCTTCTAAGGATAAGGGACACTCCAAGAGGATCGACTGTGTGGAATTTGGCTAGCCATAACAGAGGAATGATAAACAGGCATGCATTTTGGGAGATTAGGGATGGCAATTTAGCAAGATTCTGGGAGGAGGCCTGGCAGCAAAGAGAAAGATTAAATGAAATACAAGCCCTGAGCAATCTAGGTCGAGAAGTAGCTGAGAAAGGTATGATCCTAGTAAAGGACTTCTGGAAGGTAGTAAGTCCAGATGAAGCATGGAGAACTTGGAAGAAAGTGGAAGAATGGAGGGAACAGATAGAGGAAGAACAGGAATAAATCTACAAGAAGGAAATGTAGACAAGGAGAATTCCGACGAGGTCAGGTCCGGACATCCTAATATGGGGACACATAATTAAAGGGACATTTTCGATAAAGGAGGCCTATCATCTTATGACAAATAGAGAAGCAGGAGATATGACACACCTATGGAAACAGATTTGGAATAGTAATAGGTGGCCGAAAGTGATCCATTTCATATGGCTGGTAGCCAAAGGTCAGATTTTAACCTGGGACCAACTTCAAAAGAAAGGTACCCAAGGACCACCCCGATGCCCCCTTTGCAAACAAGATCAGGAAACACAAGAACACCTATTGAATACATGTACAGAAGCTCAAAAACAATGGGAAAAGGTCAGGTGGCTCTTTGGGAAATCCCACAGAGATCAGCATAGTATTAAAAACACCATCATAACCTGGGGTATAGGTCAATTCAAAATCCCTGTGGTGAGGAGAGCCTGGAGCTTGACAGCAGGACAGAATATGTGGATGATCTGGAAGGAAAGAAAATAGAAGAATCTTCCAGGATAGAGAAATGAAACAAGATCAGTTGTGGGAAAAAACCATAGGCCATATCAGAGAAACCATACTTGCAGATACCTGGAAGGAAGAGGATTGAGAGGTATAACAGGAAGAAGAACAGATCCTTAAAAAAATAAACTTGAACCAAGGAATGGTAGCACCTCAGCTATGGAAAGAACCTAGGAGGGACGATAATGGCATCAAGCAATTCTCCATCCCCACAAACAATTTCATAAAGCTGAATTTTGACGGGGCCTCAAAAGGAAACCCTGGTCCGGTGGGGATTGGTGGGTTGTTTAGAGATGATCAGGGAAGAACAAGATGGATTTATGCAGACAATGGAGAGATTATGAGCAACAACGAAGCAGAATTGATGGCTGTGCGCCAAGGCCTAAAAATTGCAATAAGGAATGGCTACAAAAAACTGGAAGTGGAAGGAGACTCCCTAATGGTGATACAAGCTCTTAGGAAACTCAACAATGGGACCTCATGGGATAAAGTATCTCGAAGTTGGAGGACGTCTAGTTTAATCCAAGAACTGGCAAGTATTTTGGGCAGATTTGACTACTTGATTAGTAGGCATGCTAGACGAGAAGCCAACAAAGCGGCTGACTTCCTGGCGAACTGGGGATGTCAAGAACTCAGGGAGAAAAATGGATAATATATGGACGACACATGTAGGAGACTCAAGATTTGAGTAGCTCAGCAGGATCCTTGATCAGGATAATCATGAAGACACGACTCAAAGAAGGATATGACAGATTGTCCCCGATCAAGATGAGGAGAGGGAAAGGTAGGAATGTCAATGAGAATCATTACAAGGAGAGGGTGGGTGGATGTGACTGCAGAGTGGAGGAAGCCGCCCCAACAAAAAAAATGACGAAATGGCTAGCTCAAACCTTAAAAAGTTGTAGTGGAGGAGGTGGTATGATGATGAATAGCAGGAGTGGCGGCGGTACTGGAAAAGAGGAGGTTAAGGCGCAGTGTAATTATAAGATACTGAAGGCAGGTAGAGGAAATCCTGTCGCGAACGGGATGAGGGAGAAGCGGCAAGAATTCAAGCCTGGAAACAGCGACAGGAAGGTTGGCAGTCTCTGGTACGTCTTCCCTGTGTTCTATGCCTTCTTCTCTTTTCTCACTGTAGACAGAATGTATCGAACCAGAAATTGGGGTGACTGGAAGCTGGAGAAAAACCCTTCGACTTCTGAGAAAGGCCGTGTCATAAAACTTCCCAGGGAAGGGAATCCTGAAAAATTAGAGGTATGTTATAAGGTTGATAAATGGAAATATTTCGAGAACTCTCATGAGAAGTATTCTCAAAAGAGGAAAGGAGGGTCGGTATGGTGGAAGGGAAAACCAGACGAATTGCCCAGCATATGTTTTGTATGTTTGAGGGGATGGTAGACTTGCTTCAGTCGGGGAAGGGGGAGCAGAGCAATACCCGAAGAAACACAGTGAATGGCAGCAAGAAGGGGGGTATAGCCAGAGGTATGTTGGCAAGCAAGGAAGACAATATGATTGTGCAGAATCTAACTTCGATAATTGATGCTTGTCTACAGGTAAAAGCCAGACAGGAGATGGCGCGAACAGGTCGAGGAAGAGGTAGAGGGAACTGGGGCCGCCCAAGACAGGGGACTCATGGTAACAGGCCTGCGGAGACTACCGATAGACAGCGAAGGGAGAGGAGGTCAACTTTATCAGCAGCTCATGAGGCAGCCAGGGCTTACCAGGAGGATACGAATGAAGACATCCGACGCATTATCCAAAACATGGAGTCTGGTATTCTGGATGAGCAGTATAGCTCAGAAACGGATGAATGGGCAGAGGTGATGACAGACCCAGGATACACCAGGGGTAGGTTGACCCTATACAGGCAGACCCTGCACATTTATTGGGTTCTCAAAAGACTGTTGGCTAAAGCTCTGGAACAGGTGGCCCAAGAAATGGTGGATATGGCCAATGGGGTTCCCAACCTCCAGAAGGAAATGAGGAATTTCCAAGTTATCATGATAAATCAGAACAACAAGTTGGAGGAGCTGTGTCAAATTATCGCCAAGATGAATGGAGGCGAACCGAGCCAGGAAGCTCAGGAGCAAGCGCCCATGGACATGGACCAATGCACTGAGACCAGGAAAGAATGAGCGTCGTGGATCTCTGCTGGGGTTCGTTTTTGTCTTTATTTTAGCTTTATGCGCAGTAGCAGTATAATAAATAGATTCAGATGTATAGTGTATATAGCTAACATGGACAGACTAGTTAAGTTTTGTTTCTGGAATGCTTATAACAATCTACGGTGGCCAATACAACTGGTTTCCCCTCGGGGCAGGGTGAGGCCACCAAAACAATGTATATGGTCTCCCTGTTTGAATTAATGAGAAAAGAATGGCACCACCTTTACCTACAAAAAAAATAAAAATAAAAAAATTTCAAAACAATTAAAACAAAATTTTAAAAAAAAAAATTCAAAA
>APFE030605541.1:133662-146552 GCA_000404065.3 Pinus taeda
TAAAAAATGTTTTTATTTTTATTTTTATTTATTTTTTCCTAAATTATGACAATGATGATGATGGTTAATGTCCATTGAGACCAAAATTTGGTCTATCGGACCTAAAGAAACAAGTTATTTAGTTTGATTTAAGATTTTATTCCTATGCTCAAAAAGCTTGGAGAGAAGCCTCCCAAGCTCACTATAATTTTAACATTGTAAAAGGCTAGGGAGGTCAGTATTGCGACAAATATTATGAAACTAAGATCTAATGTGGTTGTACGTGGGGCACTCTAAGAGAAAGTGGTTTTCATCCTCGATGTTCCTATTCTCACAGAGATGGCAGATCCTTTCCATCCAGGGTGTTTTAGGAATTGACGAACAACCTGTTTCACTATGGAGCTCATGAGAGTTCGTTCTAATCTTCGCTATATTAATTTTCTTCTTTGAGCTAGTTAAAACAGAGAGATACTTTTGATCTTCTAGGGTGGGGTTGATGACCTTCTTATAATAACTTAATTTTCTTTTAGCTGCTAAATCTTTCTCACACCACATTTTTTCATTGAACTTAGAAGTAACAATATTTTTAATGTTATTAATGTTTTGCAATGCATCAATCTCATTGATCTCCTAATGGTTTAACCGGGCCCTCGTGTCTTTATACCACCCACGCTTCAACCTTAGGTGGTTTTGACTGGAATTTAAAGCTAGCTTAGGAAGTCTGTGATCTCCTATTTTAATTTTTATCTTTTTTTATTTTTTATTTCTCTATTTATTTATTTACATTTTTCATTTTACAAAGACGTGACATTTTTTATTTTATTTTTTATTTATCTATTTTTTATTTAAGTTTTTCATTTTACTTTGGAATTTTAATGGTTTCCAAAGACGTGACATTTTATCATTAATATCATGTTTGAAAATCATTAGAAATTTAAATTTTTTCAAAGTCACGATATTTTGTTTTTAACGTCATTACTAAAAGGTGTTGAAAATATACCCTAAAAAAACAAAACAAAAATCGTTATTCCGGCATCAACACTTTTCGATTTCAAGGTGTTTTCTACATCAAACAAAATGGCTTTTATTGTTTTGTACTGTTATTTTTTTAAAAATATTGAAAATTCACTTTGAAAGAAAACAAACAAACAAACAAACAAGACAAAACAAAACAAAAAACAAAAAACTTTATTCCAGCATCAACACTTTTCAATTTCAAGGTGTTTTTCCATGTTTTTTTAGGATTTTTGGGTTCAAGTACCCATTTTGAGGTAATAGTTCCTATTTGATCTGTAGCCATGTTTAATTTGTGCTTGAACAACAACAATTGCTCCCATAGATGGCAGTGTATACCACCCAAATACTTGAGGAGTACATCTAGGTTCTTTGGAGAGATACCCTATATTATGGCCATCTTTCTTAATTCTATGGTGTACTCCTACACACTTTTCCCTAACTTTTGCCTGAAGTAGTTTCACCAGATCCACTAGTCCTCTACGTACCCAATAGGGTAAAGCTGTGACTTAATGAGGGTTTTGAAGTCCTCCTACTTAGTCACCAGAGACTCTCCATCCAACCTCAGGGTCTCGATGTGGCTCTCCCACCAAGTCATGGCATGACCATCTAATTTCAGTGGTGCAAATGAAATCTTTTGTTCTTCCTCAATTTGATGGACACTTAAAACACTTCCAGTTGTTGCAACTAGTGGTTCAGCTTTAGAGCGTTGGTATTTCCATGGTGTGACTTTATATCAACCTTCGCTTCCATTTTAAACAAGTGTCATGATTGATTCATGACACTTGAACTGAGTTGATCTTTTGCAAGTTCTTTCTTCAGTTGATTCTTCGTTTCTTCCCTTTCTCATGATCCCCCTTCTAATTTTTCCTTTGCAATTGAACCCAATCTTCTCCAAATATCCAAAGGTTATTTCTCAGGGCTTCCATGAGGAGATTTAGATTATGATTTATATCACTGACTTGTTCTAGCTGCGAAAACCTCTCCTCTGCAGGATCACGGGGGTTATTCATAGATTCGTTGACCATGATTAGAGTTTTATGACTTTTGGCCTCACTAATTTAGATCACCTTCAAATATCCATAATACACCCAAAGAAACCTACTCTAATGCAAATTTGGTCCATAAAATGTTGTGGATATTCCACTGGATAGTTCGTCACAACAGATTTGATAAGAATATATTTAAAATCTAAAATTTTACACTATTAATAGTATTAGATTTATGAATTTCTAGATTTACCGTTAATAGTGCATGCATGTGAATTTAAAATAATGCATAAAATGGAGAATGAAAAAATAAAATCTCACACACACATTGAACATAAGATATGCCATGGGAAACCCTTTCGAGAGAAAAATTGTGCTGGAATGTGAGGTCACTTCACTCTCTATCTCTGAATGGAATTATGGCTATGAGTACAAAAAAGTATGCCCTATGGCCTGTGGGCTACTATAGTGCACCAATCCTCTTTGTGTGCTCTATCTCATATCCCTCTTAGTTATTTTTGCTTGGCTATGAAACAAATGCACTTGAAAGAATGGGACCCCTTTTCCTCCTAGTGGTTTGGTTATAACAGAACTGATAGCCTACTAGTGGTTAGGTTTGACTACCTCAACTCTTAACTAGAGTTACAATAGACTCTTCTAGAATCTTCTACATCACAATCACATGGTCGGCCCCTTTTTCATGAATAATGGGGACTAACATGGCATCCTCTCGATTTAAGGTGGTGAGAATAGGAAGGTCAATTTTTTAGTATCATAACTTTTGTATACAATCTTTGATTGACGTGATTCTTGCGTGGTTGGAAAGGTCTTTGTGTGTAGAATATGAAAAATAAGGTGCAACACTAAAAAAAAAGTTTATGCCCAAAAAAAAACATCATTTGATGCCTCAAAACACTCCTAGAAGGTTTTAGAACATGTTTTGTCAAACTAGGTCCCACCAGTCAAAATGGTCTTGTGAGCTGTTTCCTCCACTTTTTCCACTTTGAAAGCATCAGGATGGATGAAAAATAATATAATATCCAATCCATATCACATGGGTTGCCCATAGTTTTGTGCTAATGGATTGCTTGTAATGAAGCCTTTAAAAGACTTGAATACTTCATTGTAATGTGTTAGGGATGTGACAAGTGAAGGCTCACTTGGCTGGGTTTTGGCTAAGGGACTAATATAATATTATGTTGAATTTCTTTCCTCAAATTAGATTTTTTCTAGGATAAATTGTGTTTATGCTTTGTGATTTTTCTCAATAAATTTATATTTCTCTTTGGTAATTTGAACAAATAAATGCCACTATAAAATAACATATGATATCAATGCATAACAACCTAATTCAGCTAAGATTTTCAACGTATGGTATCAAAACCACCAACAATAAAAATATTGAAGTGAAAGAGAATAAATCCCAACATAAAGAGAAGTACCACTATAGAGATCACAAGTAACATCACAACCATAACAACCACAATTCACAAAAAGAACCCATAAGTTATGACATAAGAAATAAATTAATAAATAAACGAACTCAACTTATTTTCCACTAGTAGTATAGATCCATCTTAACCACAAATATACTAAGGGTCGAAAGGTATCAAATCTCCCTATATGCAAACTTCTTCTAGAGTGCAAAACTTAATAAAGAGTTTGCACCTCATGAGATTTAATCCCTCTCAACACTTGATAAAACATCTCCCCCTCTCCCCCCCCCCCCCCCCCCCCCCACACACACTCTTCTCTCCTCTCTCTCTCATCTCTTCTCTCTCTTCTCTATAATATATATATTATATATATATAAATATTATATTATATTATATATATATAATATAAGATATATATATATATATATAATGGACATACACTATGAGTAATTTTCATTGTTAAATTATATTTTTGAATACATGAGTGGATACAATGCCTTAAGTCAACACTTGGATTATGTAGACTACACAACTTAAATTTGTAATTTCAGCAAATATTTTCTAGATTTTAGACAAATAAACCTAAAAATATATGTGGGCCACAATAATGAAACTATTGAAATGTTTTAAAATGTTTCACGGATAAGAATTTATAATTTTTTGTTGTTATATATACTAAATACACATATGCATAGTTGACATTGAAATATTTTATTTAATATGGGCATTGATATATTTCATTTATAAACCACATTTTCCATATTAAAATGTTTATTTTTATTAATATATTTTTAAATACAAATCAGTATTATTTAAATTTGCATAACAAAATATTTTATTTATGATTTACAGTAACATCCCATGGTAACTCGTGTAAAATGTACATAAAGCTAGAATTTTTTTAAGGAACTATTAACATGTAACAATGCGAATTACTATTCCATATTCCTACATTGACCATTAGATAAAATCTTCATCATTACATAGAGTAACTTTAGTAAAGGAATAGTAAGTTCGATAACCATTAACAATCACTGTTGTAGCATATTAACATAACTTCCTAATGTAACGCTGCAGCATTTTCATGATTCTCTTAACCATGTTAGTTAATCACATACTCGATAACATAAATGCCACACCATGAAAGGAATCAACATCATATAAATGACAAAACATGAAACCACATCATTAGACATTGACATTAGCCTGGAAACCCCGTAGGGTGAAAAACAACAAACGTTTAATTTTATTAAACACTCTTGAGGGTGTTCACCCCTCACTCAATGGCTGTAAGGGAGTTCATCCATTGACCATTGTCATAAAATATTACAAAGAAATGTCATTTAAATACAACATAATTATCTAGAAGTTATTACATCAATCATGATATCATTTACCTAACAATCTTCAAACATGTTTTTGTGGCTTGATTATTCCCATCATTGAATTATCTTATAGTTGACATCCCTCAATCTGCTTGGACCATAGTTCTTTTCTTGCCATAATGTTAAACATAATCTATCTTTTGCATATGTCACAATATTTTCCTACAACTGCTACTGTCAATAGACTTTGATATCATGATTGAATAGACTATTAATCAAATCAATAAATAATATTTACTAGTGATGCTTCAAACATATTTACATGTGCATAAATAAAATGTAAACAAAGTAAGGAGAAATGCCTATTTATTAACTATGTACATGCATTAATTAAAAGCACATAACTATCAGAGCATGTATGTTTATCTCATATGTGTATGGTTATGACACATGTCTATCTATCCATAACTCACATGTATAAAGTAAAGTACATAAAGACATGCTCACTTGTCCCTACTTCACATGTATCATGAGGGAAAATAGTTACATTCTACTTTTACCCACAAGAACATGGTAACAATTAAAGAATATTTCATGGTTATCACCATCTCTTCGCACAAGAATAGGGAAAAAATTTCTAAAAGATATACCTCAAAACTGATACTATTTTCTTTACACAATAAAACATTCCTTTCCAAAAGGAAAATCACCACAACTACTCATACTTTGTGCATATTCTTTTCCAAAAGAAACTATTTTAATAGTTATGTAAACACATACTCTTTTCCAAAAGATACTAACCAATAGCTATTATGTGAACAAACACAAAATCTTTCTCAAGAACTTAATACAATAACTATTATTTATACCCATATAAACACTTGTTCTGTTGGAAAATACTGAGAGGGGGGGTGAATCAGTATTCCTTAGCAATTAGCACTTTTAAATCTTTTCAAAGCATTAGTTAATCTTCAATTATTATTAATGTTTATGCAGTAATAACAGTAAATAAAATAACACATGAGGCATAAAAAAATTCAGTGGAAAACTCCCTCCAAGTCAAAAACCACCGAATGCTTTTCTAATAAATTCTTTAATCTTCAGCCCCAACTAAAATGAAAGCGACAACTTCCTAGAATTCTAGAAAATAATTCTTCTCCAACTCCCACTGGAAGGACCCCCCAATGCCCTGGTTTCTTCAGTAATCAACTGAATGGATGCCCCAACACCCTAGACCAACCTACCACCCTGAAGTGTTCACAGGCTCCAACCTGTAGGCGACTTCATGCACCTGCCTAGCACCTCCCTGCCACCCTATAATGACTTAAATGAGACAACAGTGTGGATTCCCGTACCAGGGACAATGATCCATGATACAATATGATTTACAATGATTTTGACCGAACGCCCAATCACACTATGACCTGCAACCCAACCATGACATCGCCCCAACAGAAACTCCTATACCTCCCAAAAATGCCTTTTAGACTCTCGATAGATTGATTCTTTTATAATAATGACTCTTCCAATGATGACACTTTTACAAATGACTCTTTTACAACTTCCAATGATGACCCTTTGTTGGAAATAATACTGAGAGGTGGGGTGAATCAGTATTAGCAAGTCAATAATATTTCATTTCAGATTTATATACGCTACTTCAGTTAATCAAACTTGCGTGGATACGCAATTGTAGTGTATGCCCTTCAAACTTATAACTTAGTTAATTCATCATATGTTGATCTTTAATCTATGCATCAGAACCATATAAACAGTAACTAGGTGCAGTAAAAACAGAACAGACAATCACACACATGAACACATGATATAAGGTGGAAACCCAATGTGGGTGAAAACCACCTGCTGCAATCGTCTCTATCTTCTTTTAATAAGAAACTTATTTTTACAATTTTTGTATTGGTGTAGTCTTATACCAATACACAGGGTTCTACCTGCAGAAGGCTACAACCTTCTCTCGTTCTCCAGCTTCTCTTAGAAGGGAGCTACAACCCCCTAGCTCTTGTACTAGCTGATGTGTTTACTAGTATGTAGGTGCTGGCCTACAGAAGGCTACAACCTTCTCTTTTCTTCCAAGGACCACGTTTCATAAATTTTCAAACTGGATCCATCAAATATATCTGCATCAATCAATCTCCTTTGCACCAACCAAAACTGAATCAATCAATCACTTCTCAGAATGTTGTAACCAGAACACAGTAACAGTAACCAAAACCCAAGCTAGAACCTAGAACACCGCAACAAACAAAAGTAGCTAAAGCATATTTTATTAGGTATACGCTACTTCAATTTGTCGAACCTCCATATATACGTCGTTTTCTCAAGGCAAACCTACGTATACACTATTTTGATATGCATAACCAATGTGTATATGCGCCTCTGCTAAAGTGAGCCTGCGTACAGATCTGTGAATGATGATTTAAGCTTTACAACAATTCCAGACATCAGTTATACCCAGATCATCATATTTACAGATTACAACAGGCACCAATTATTCAGATAAAAGATCAAAACCACACAAAGATACTTCTCTTCAAGCCTTAAGATCTTGACCCATCAATAGAACTTATCCTTCATCAAGCGCTCAGTTCATCCTTGATTTAGATCCAGTTGTGCACCATAACCCAATAACCTATATTCTAGATCTTGCTCTTCATTAGATATTCAATTCATGAGTGACTTTGCCTAATGATATTCTTCTCCTTTTATAGTCTTAGGCCTTACTCAATACCATTGTCCAAAACCACTTAGAATCAATACCTTGGACCAAATACCTGGGGTCAACACTTCAGACAAGATACATTGGACCAATACCACGAATCAAAATACCATGGACCAAATACCACAGACCAAAACTAAGTTTTCCAACATGTACGCATCTTTCCTTCCATGAAAGTGCATGTGTACACTATATGCGTCTTTCCTTCCGTGAAAGTGCGTGTGTACGCTATACATGCCTTTTGGTCTACGAACCCATGTGTACACATGACATGGTCAATGGGGAACCTGCGTATACCTCTCTTTCTTCATTCTGTGAGCCTAAACTGTGATCTATCATCTGTGTCAGTTGTCATCAAGGACAACACCTATGTCATAGAGCCAAATCTGTATCATAAAGCCAACAATCTCCCCTTTTGGACTTGATGGCAACCCCAAGCCACTCTCATCCTTTGTCATCAAGGGCAAAGGGTTATGCTTCCCCTAAGTACATGTTGAATTCTCTGATATGTTGAAGTGTGTTGTCCATGCTCCCCATGAATATAAGCAAGGTCTACAAAAATATAACTCTATACATACATCATAAAGGACCTTCCTATCACTAATGACTCATACATACATGCATCTCCCAACCAAGTGGGGATATACCAAGTGTTTATACATGTCAGAACAAGAACATTACATCATCCATCCCATGCATAGTGGGGAAACAAAATAGTTGTTTCATGATCTTGACAATAAAAGATATACATGACATAGAGACCAAATATCTTAAAACAATACTATGATAGTTATCAGTAACAATCATTAGCACCATCCAGACCAGCAACCATGATCTCCCCTTGAACTTGTTCCACCTGAATCAAAAACAATTGTGAATTTGTACCAAGATCTTCTACGATAATGCCAACAATGCATTACTATAAGTATATGTTCCCTCTGAACCTGTGCCAAATGATCACTATCAGACCCATATCAGACTCCTTTCATCCATCCACTGTTTTTCTTCAAACCAACATATATGTGACTATATCCACAGCAACCGGCATATGTACGCGGATACGCTTCATGAAACTCGCGTACAACCACTTTTCTCTGAAATAGATAAGTTTTAACAGCAAGATGATGCATCAACTACTCCCAGCTTCTGCCTGAGATATTTAAATGTCTCTCTGGGCAGTGGTTTTGTGAATATATCTACAACCTGTTCTTTGGAGGGAACATACTCCAATTTTACATTTTGTTCAAGCACTTGTTCACATAGAAAATGATATTTGATGGGTATGTGCTTAATCTTGGAATGCATGACTGGATTCTTTCAAATACTGATTACACTTGTATTATCACATAGAATGGAGATCGGTGGAGTACATGTGATCTGAATGTCTTGCAATGTTTGCATCATCCAAAGGAGTTGTGTGCATCAAGATGCAATAGCCACATATTCTGCTTCAGCGATAGATAATGCAATTGAACTTTGTTTCTTGCTGAATCAAGGCACTAATCTAGAACCCATATAGAATGCACCACCACTAGTGCTTTTTCTGTCATCCATGCTTCCTGCCCAATCTGCATTTGTATATGCATGAAATGTACGACCTGTATCCCTAGGATACCATAAACCAAAATTCTGAGTTCCTTGAAGATATTTGAAGATCCTTTTGATTGCCTGAAGGTGTGATTCCTTTGGATTTGCTTGGAATCTTCCAACTATTCCCATTGCATGCATGATGTCTGGTCGGGTACCTATTAGATAAAGAAAACTGCCAATCATGGATCTGTAGGTTGGTTGATGTATTGTTGTTGATTCATCATTTGAGCTAAGACTACATCCTGTTACCATGGGGGTACATACTGGTTTAGAATCTTCCATGCTGTATTTTTTCAAGATCTACTTGAGATACTTGGTTTGTGATAGAAAAATACCATCTTTATTTTGTTGAACTTATAGGCCGAGAAAATATGTGAGCTCACCAAGCAGGGAAATTCAAATTCTTGTTGCATTACCAAAGAAAAGTTTTGACTCATGGCTTCTTCATTGCTACCAAAAATGATATCATCAACATATACTACAAGTATTAGCAATTTATCATTATCAATATTTATATAGATTGCTATCAGCTGATCCTTTTGAAAAACCTTGTTGATGGAGGTATTTGTCAAGACGGTAATACCAGGCCCTTGGAGCTTGTTTTAGACCATAGAGAGCCTTTCTGAGTTGGCATACAAGTTTTGGATCATTTCCAAGGATGAATCCATCTGGTTGCTCAAGATATACTTCTTCTTCTCAGTCTCCATTAAGAAATGCAGATTTTACATCCATTTGGTATACTTTGAATTTCTGAAATCTAGAAAGAGCAAGGAACATTCTTATGGCTTCAAGTCTAGCAATAGGTGCAAAAATTTATTAAAAATCTATACCGTCGTGTTGAGCATATCCTTTACAAACAAGTCTGGCCTTGTTTCTGATAACTTCACCATTTTCATTCAGCTAGTTTTTAAATATCCATTTGGTTCCTATGATATTCTTATCATGAGGTCTAGGAACTAATTCCCAAGTATTATTCTTTTCAATTTTCTCAAGTTCTTCATTCATGGCCTTGACCCAACATTCATCTTTGCATGCTTCATTTACATTTTGAGGTTCGATGGAGGAAAGCAATGCTAGGCTTGAAGCTTTTGTAATAGTGCTTCTTGTTTGCACGCTTGCCTCTTTCTGTCCCAAAATTTGAGTCTTTGGGTGATTTTTTTGAACATACCTGGATGGAGTCTTTTCTTCTACCGTTATCTATTTTCTGGTGCTTCATTGGTTTCTTCTTATTTAGAATTAGTCTGATTTGATGTGGAAGGATAATCCTCATCTTCTTCACACTCTTCAGTTTTTACCTGCTTTGAATTTTTGCTTGCTTCATCAACCACAACATCAATACTTTCAATAAATTTTCCCAAGTCTTTTATTATAACACCTATATCCTTTACTTTGGGAAGAGTAACTTGCCAAGTTTTTCATCAGTCCTTTTGATGTAACATTTGCTTCCAAAAACTTTGAAGTATTTTACAGTAGGAGTCTTACCATACCAAAGTTCATGTGGAGTTTGAGTGTTGTTTACCCGAACGTTTGCTTTGTTGAAGATAGTGATGGCAACAAATGTAGCTTTACCCCAGAAGGTTGCAGGAGATCCAGACTCATCTAGCATGGCATGAGCCATTTGTTGAACAGTTCAGTTCATCCTTTTTACCACTCCATTTTGCTGAGGAGTCCTTGTAGTGGAGAATTCTCTTTTCATTCCATGTTCTTCACAAAAGTTGAAGAATTCATCTGAGGTAAATTCCCCTCCTCGATTAGATCTGAGGCATTTGATTTTGCAATCTGATTCATTTTCAACCAAAGCTTTGAAGGCTTTGAACTTTTTCAAATGCTTCATATTTATGCTTTAGAAGTCCTATCCAACACATTCTGGAAAAATTGTCAATGAACAATATAAAGTATTCTTCTCCACGAGGTGACTTTTTCCTTGATGGACCACATAAATCAGTATGAACAAGTTCAAGAGGCTTACTAGCTGATCCTTCCTTCTCAAGGAAATGTGCTTTGGTTTGCTTACCAAATTGACATGATTTGCATATTGTATTTTCTGGAATGCTGATATCAGGAAGATCACGAATAGCCTAGAATTTGCATGCTTTCCTTATTTGTGGGAAGCTTAGATTCCCCAATCTTCTGTGCCATAGCCAGTGTTCATCATTTTTGCTTAAATAGTATTGTTGTTGTCCTCCCTTGAGTATGTATAGGTTGTTTGGAGTTCTTATGCCTTTGATCATGGTTTCTCATGTATCAAGCTCACGAACAACACATCCATTTGATCGAAATACTACATCATTTCCTTGATCACACATTTGACTCACTCAATAGGTTATGCTTTAGACCATCAACATACATAACATTCCCAGCTTTAACCTTTTCTTTTAAGGAACAGAACCTTTACCTTCTATGACAACAGGAGTTTCATTTCCAAATGAGACCTTCTTTTCCTTTTCTAAGGCATTGTATGACTGAAGTTTTTCTTTATCACCTGTCATGTGTTTTGAGCATCCACTGTCGATGTACCATTGATTTTCTTGTCCTTCTGCATACAAGGTTATACTACATCTTTCTGTTTGTGGTTCTTTATTTCTCCATATTTTGAGACTCAATGGAGTTTGCTCCTTTTGAGATGCTTCCCGAAATTTACTCTTGCATTCAGAATCTTCATGACCGAAGTTGTTACAGATAGAGCATTATATTTCATTTTCAAGAAGCAAAAAGTTATTGTAGGTCCTTTTCATGATCCCTATCACATTCCTTTGATTTCATGCTTCTCTAACCATGATGGTCTTGTAGGCAACACATTGAGTAGCTTTGTGTCCAAAGTTATGACATGAAACATTTGCCATTAAAGAAGTTCCTGCGATTATCGAATCTACTGACCTGGTGATTGTAGTTTCCATTGACATTCATTCTTGAAGCAAATTGAGTATGATTTACCTGAGGTTGGTTGTAACTTTTGTTCATCCTTGAAGTCGATTGAACCCGATTTACTTGGTGAACTGCTTTATGCCTTTGCTGACGATTGTCAAACTATTCACTGCTCTTTGCTGCATCAAGATACTTTTAATTGAAGGTTCACAACTTCTGTGCTTGAGATGTTTCTTTAGTATATCCAAGACCTGTCTTTATCAGAGGAGAACACTACACTTTGATAATTTCATCTAAATTTTCTGATCCTTTAGCAACTCTGAGATTGAGAGCTTTTGTTTTCTCAATATCTTTCCTTAGACCCACAATTTCACAATCTAGTTTTTCATTGTGTTTTTCTCTTTCAGCAAGTTAAATGTTAGAGTATCTATAATCATATTCTTCTCTTCTAAACAAATTTTGAGTTTAGATATTTCTTCATAAAGATTATCTTCATCTAAAGCATCCAAGAAATCATCATCTTCAAAAGCCATCAGAAGTCTATAGTCATTATTATCTTCATCATTATTTGATAAACCATCGCTATCTTCATGTGTATAGTATCTCTTCTTACTTACACTTTGTTTTCTATTCCATTTTGTTGATTCCTTGCCTTTATCAAGCTTATCTTTATGAGGACATTTGGCAGCATAGTGACCAACTCTTCCACAAGAAAAACATTTGAAAGGTAGTTTGCCTCTGAATCTTCTAGAACCCCGTTGAAGGTTCTTAACAAAGTTTGCTTCTTCCTCTTCTTCTGAAATATGTCCTGATTCATTGAGTTCTTCTCTTCCTGAAGCTTTGAATGTGTTAGCACTTGAAATTTCACATCAGGCTGAAAAAGGTAAACTCCAAGGCAACATCAAACCACTTAGCCTCGTAGCTAGCCCTACGGGGCAGGAGAGGGCTCTCTCTG
>APFE030605558.1:3973-61174 GCA_000404065.3 Pinus taeda
TATTGAATTTTCAATTTTGAAAGTTTGAAGTTGAAACTTTAAGATTGAATTTGATGAATCATGATTCATGAGACTCAATATGTTGCAGTTGTAATATGTATTTTACTATCTTGTGGACATGGTTGATGACGATTATAATTGCTAGATGATTGATGCGATATGGTACAATGATCAATCTATGCTTTTTTATGTTTTTTATGTCTAATTCATCATTCTACATTTTTTTGTTGACATATATGTATCAAAAATTAAAACTATATATATATATATATTTTTAAAAAATCGCTCCCGGATTTGCTCCCAAACCAAGAGCTTCTGAAAATGGTCGCTCCCGCTCCCGCTCCCGCTCCCAAGTAACATTGTTCACTATGCCTTTCATACTGCAACTTGACCATCTACATTCCTTCATCCTTCAAGATTATTGTTTCCATACTAGATGGAGTATATACCAGTCATGTCATAATGCTCCTTCCAAGAACCTTCCAAAATGATGGTGCTTATAAGATCTTGATGAACCCTCTCTGCAAAATGACTACCTCTAACATTGTGTTAGAAAATGATTGGATGAACTGTAATATGCAACATGATCCCATTTCTTCTCATTCTTGTAAGCTAGATGATTTCTACCAAAGTAACTTAATCAAGTACACTCTAATTCTCCTACCATCACATGCTTCTTTCTATGATGCCATGCTTTTACAAAAACCAAGACTCTTCTAGAGTATACAACAATGCATGCTACTCTACTTTCTACTTAATAAAAGAAAGAAGAATTGCATAAAGAACCTGGTATAGATGGAGCTTACTTCAATAGTAAAGATCCTTGGGATCTTCTCCTTTCAACTTCTTCTCGGGTTCTCCCTTTTCTTCGGCTATGTGAGCTTCACTTCTTTCCTTTCTTTCGTTGTTCATCTTGTTTGGACAATCCCTCTTATAGTGTCCACATACATTGCATCCAAAGCATTGAATCTTGGACATATTTGTCTTTCTTTTGGACTTTCCAAACTTCCCTTTCCTCATCTTCTTGGACCTCGCAATAAAGACTTGAGACTTTTCATTTGATTCGATGTCATCCTTTGCCTTGATTCTAGATTCTTCCAGGATACATTGAGCCCACAACTCATCAAACAGTGTATTATCCTTTTTAGAGTAGATACTAGTTGCAAAACTGCTCCAATCAAGTGGCAAAGCATTTAATACACAAATAGTCATTTCATAGTCGAAAACAGTTTTCCCAAGCCCTTGTAATTGATCTCTTATTTGTGACATATTCATGAGATAAGTGACCATGTCTTCATCCTTTGACTTCCTTATTCTATATAGTTGGTTTCTCAAGGAAACCTTTTGGCCTGATGTACTTATAGAATACAACTTTACCAATTTATCATACATAGCTTTGGATGTCTTTATATCAACAACAAAGGGAACTATATGATCCTTTCTGGATTCAACAATGATTCTTCATGCTCTTACTTCTCCCTTCTTGTATTTTGCTAACTCTTGAGTCTTCTCTTTGTCTGGTACAGCCACTTCACCAAGGACATATTCCATGACTTCATTTTCTGTGAATGCCAAGTCAATCCTAGGAAGTTTGTTGATCCAACAAGCTCGTTGCTCTCCTTGTAAAATGTAGCCATATGATCTGTGGATTGAGATAAACAAGACAATATGATACTTGTCAAATAAGAGTCCTCCTTCTTGATGATGTCTCCATCTATCTTGATACTTTCAAGACCTTCAAGGAGACCTCAAAGATGCCCTATAATGATGACTTCTAGGATCCCTTCAACAATAGTGTCTTCAAACATCTTTAAAGAGAGGATGATGATCCCAAGATTCCTTGATGCTTCCTTTTCTCCAAGATGATGTATTTAGAGAATCTTCAACAAAAGCTTATCCTTCCTTTCTTCAATGAGAGCTTGATCCTTTCTAAGATGATGATGTCTTTAATGATAGCTTGATATAGTGATCTTCCTTCTTTTTCTTCAATAGGCCTTCCTCTTCTTTCCTTGTGTCCTTTTGCAGATGAATCCCCTTGACAAGCACTTCTTATGTCAACAAGATGATCTTTTAGCGACCTTGTCTGTGTTCACCTTAGCTTTGAAACCATGTTGGAGAATGTAGTAGGGCGACTATTAATTCATATTCTCTTTAACCTTAATAATTGATTATGAAGTTTAGTTGTCTGCTTATGTTTCTTTATTAAATCTTTTCATCAAACAATTATCAAGAGCAAAACAATAAAGGCAATGGTCACAAGAAGTAGGCTCCAATCTAGGGCAAAGCCCCTCCAAGTGGGAAACCCAAAAATAATCTCTTCTCTTCTTATAAAATCTGCTTCAAATGAGAAAACTAAGACCCAAAACCCTAGACCAAGTCCTCCTCCAAGAATCTCTTCCAATGAAGTCAAAGATCAATCGAATCAACAAGAGTCAATCCTTCTTCAACCAGCTTTTAGATTCAGCTTCGGCTTCCATCTTCAAGTCTGTAGCTTCGGTCCCTTTGAACAATAGAAGTACTTCTTTCTGGCACCTAACAATCTTCCAAGAACTCCTTCCTCAAGCAAGACAATGTCTCCAAAGTCAACGACAGTCAAAGCTAGGTCAACATAGTGTTTCGGCCCTTCTACAACTTGGATCTGAAATTTTCGGCCTTCTACAACTCAGAACTACAATTCTCAGCCTGTAGAAACCCTAACCCTCACACGTGTGGACATAAAAGAATGGAAATTATGTCCCCTTCTTTCGCTTGGTCTTCTTCCTTGATAGCCTTTTTTGCTCTTCTTCTTGCTTGATATTGAACTCTTTCTATTGCAGATCGAATCCATGATGCAGGATGAAGCTACTTGTCTATATAGCCTTTTTACGAGGTCAAATACTCCTCTCTAGGCCGACTGGTTAATGTCAGGGTTGACTTGTGCTTGGAGGCTCATAGGACTTTCTAGGCTCATAATTAATATCTTTTACATGTTACAATTGGCCCAATAGGGTCTTATATAAGTGACAAGGACTCTCTTGACTCAAGAAAAATATGTCAAACCCTAGGAGCATGAAATGCATGCTTGACCTAGATGACCAATAAAATGAAGCATGAAACCCATGCATAAAAATAATATTTTTCTTTCTTATTTTTCTTGTAACATAAGATATACATATCGACATAAGTATAATGACAAATATGAAGACCGAAACTATTTACATTTTCTAATAGGTATTAGCTCATTGAAGCTCCATTTCATGTAAATCGTCCTCTAAGATCTAAGCCCTCTCTTTTCTCTAAGAGGATTTCATTTTGTAATATAATAAAAGAAATGTTTTACTTGAGGGAGCTTGGGGTTTCTTCTGTTGAAATTTGGTACCGGAGGACAGGTGGTTCCCTTAGGTTTTGATATTTGGCCTAGGGAAAAGTGTCCAAAAAGAATTTAATTTTTCTCCTAAAGTGACTTTATAATTTTTATAAAGTCAAATCTAATTTAAAATGACTTTAAGTGGAATAAAAGCTAAAGTCTAATTTAAGTGACTTTAATAAAGTCAATGTAACATAGAAAAGAAAAATGAATTTGGAAATAAACGACTAAAGGGGTCTTTATTAAAAGTGGGTGAATAAAAAATAGAAAGTGAGATTTAAAATGAGCATTAAATCTCAGCCATAATCTGATCTATCTCAGCCATTGGATTTAGGGATCACCCAAAAGTCACTTAGGGTTGGATTAAGGGAGGAAAAGGAGGAAAAGATCATTCATTCTTTCATGAGCAGATTGGGAGAAGGAGAGCAAGAGAGGAAGGGAGATTTATGGATAGTGAGGAGAAGGAGGCTGCAAGTCTGTACAGCGGAGTTTCAGCAAGGCGAAGTTTCAGCAAAGCGGAGTTTCAGCAAAGCGGAGTTTCAGCAAGACTGAGTTTCAGCAAGTCTGTACAGCGGAGTTTCAGCAAGTCTGTACAGCGGAGCTTCAGCAAGGCTGAGTTTCAGCAAATCTGTACAGCTGAGTTTCAGCAGGGCGGAGTTTCAGCAAGGCTGAGTTTCAGCAAGTCTGTACACCGGAGTTTCAGCAAGTCTGTACAGCCGAGTTTCAACAAGGCGGAGTTTCAGCAAGGCTGAGTTTCAGCAAGTCTGTAACGCGGAGTTTTAGCAGGGCGGAGTTTCAGCAAGGCTGAGTTTCAGCAAGTCTGTACAGCGGAGTTTCAGCAAGGCGCAGTTTCAGCAAGGCGCAGTTTCAACAAGGCGCAGTTTCAGCAAGTCTGTACAGTGGAGTTTCAGCAAGGCTGAGATAAGTTGTAAAAGTTTGCTTGCTAATTTTTGCTGAATATTTCTCTTACTGTAAAAAGCATTTTCCAGAAATAAAAGAAGCTTTCGAACTGGTTTTCCCCAAGAGTTGTAGGGGGCTTTTCCAGGGTCACATTGACCAAAAATCTCTGTGTTTAAATGTGTTTTAATGGCTGTTTGTTACTGCGGATTTTTATTTTCGCAATTTCCAACATTCTGTAAAATTTCCAGAATTTGTGTTTTCAGCAAAATTTATTTTCCAGTTGTTGAATGTATGGATATGGGAAAGGGCATTTAACTATTTTGGAGAAATAAAGTGAACTGAAAACTGGGGTGGGAAAACAGAAAATTTCTACATGGTATCAGAGCTTGAGTGCTGAAGAGCAGTTTGGGACAGCAAAAGGGATAAATTACAGCTGCTGATTTTTCACTCAGAAAATTCCAACAAGCTGATTTTTCACAAACAGCAGTTTTATCTTTACTACAGCAGTGCTATTTTTCAGTTTTAGGACCGCAGGATGTCATTGGGATTGAGGGTGGAGGATAGGTTGGATGGGCATACAAATTACAGCGTTTGGAAGGAGAGAATGCAAAGTATCTTTAAGGAGGCAGAAGTCTGGGATATCATGGTGCACACCACACAGAACCCTGTTGTTGTGCCTATTGATGCTACTCAGTTGGTTGCTTATAATAAAAAGAACAACAAGGGTAAGAGATTGATTCTAGACGGAATCAAAGACCATTACATTCCTCATGTGAGAGGAAAGAGCAATGCCCATGAGATGTGGACAGCGTTGTCCAATCTCTACCAAAGTACCAATGAGAACCGGAAAATGGTCCTGAAGAAGAAACTGAAAAACATTAAGATGGGCAATGATAGTGCAGCTGGATATCTCACTAAGATTACTAATGTGAGAGATGAATTGGCAGCGATTGGAGAGGCCATTCCACCCACTGAGTTGGTGCGGATTGCGGTAAATGGCCTCCCCCGTTCATGGATGAACTTTGCTGATGGGGTTTGTGCACGTGAGACCCTTCCCACATGGGAGAGGTTTTGGAATGATTATCTTCAGACAGAGATCAGGAAAGGTCAGCTTGGGGCAGCCAAGCCAGTTGAGCAAGATGAGGATGTAGCACTGTCGGCAGAAGGCAAGAAAGGCAAAGGGAAGAAGCAGGCTTCTATAAGAAATGGTGGGGGCAAAGGCAAAGGTAAAGGTAAACAGGGTAACACACAGAATGACTATTCCAAGGTGAAGTGTTGGAATTGTCAAAAGATGGGACACTATGCAGTTGTGTGTCCGGAGAAGAAGAAGAAGAAGGGCAAGGACCAGAGTTTGGTAGCTTCAGCAGAGGTTGAGGACTTTGCAAGTCGTTTTGACCGGGAGTTTGCGTTCACTACGTGTGAGTCCTCGAGTGCAGGATCACCTGCCAAACAGGTTCAGAGGGAGTATGCTTTTCCCTCGATTAGTGGAGCATCTTCGGGTATCTGGTATGTGGACAGTGGGGCTTCACGTCACATGACAGGAGTCCGTGAGTACTTCTCAAAGATTTCAGAGAGTGGCATTGATATAGAGGTAGTACTCGGTGATGACAGAGTTGTTAGAGCAGTCGGGGTGGGGACACTGACATTTCAGAGGGAGTCCAAACCTCCCTTGAAGGTGACAAATGTTCTTTATGTGCCAGGGATGAGGAAGAACCTCATATCTGTCTTAGCTTTGGAGGACAGAGGGTATGAGGTACTGTTTAGGGGAGGATAGGTGTTGATGTATCCCAGGGGCACTCCAGCTGATTCAGCTAAAGTGATAGGTGTACGCCATGCAAAGGTGTACAAGTTTGCATTCCAGCCCCTTTTGGCATTGAGCAGTAGTACTGACAATAGAGCTAGCAGTTCTGAGCTATGTGAGATTTGGCACCGCAGGATGGGACATATGTATCATGGAGCCTTGAGGACCTTGTGGGAGATCACTACAGGTGTGCCAAATTTCAGTACTGATCACTTTGATACTTGTAGAGGATGTGTGATGGGCAAGTTTGCCAAATCCCCTTTTCCCAGCAGTGACAACAGAGCGACTGGGATACTTGATTTGATTCATTCTGATGTGAGCGGTCGGATGTCTCATGTTTCCTTGAGTGGATATGAGCACTATGTTTTATTCATTGATGATCACTCCAGGAGGACCTGGATTTATTTCTTGAAGACCAAGAGTGAGGTCTTCAAGCGGTTTCAGGAGTTTAGAGCTCTTGTGGAGACACAGACAGGTTGGAAGATCAAGTCCCTGAGGTCAGACAATGGAGGAGAGTACACCCTTGGAGAGTTTGTTGATTATTGTGCAAAGGTAGGCATTAGGAGGGAGTTCACTATTCCTTACAACCCCCAGCAGAACGGGGTTGCAGAGAGGAAGAACAGATCCATCGTAGGGGCTGCCAAAACCATGTTACATGATCAAGGGTTGCCATTGTTCTTGTGGGTAGAGGCCTGCAACATAGGTGTTTACTTGCAGAACAAGAGTCCGCATCGTGCCTTGGGGCACATGACTCCGGAGGAGGCTTTCTCTGGGAAGAAGCCTGATATTGGTCATCTTCATATCTTTGGATGCATTAGATACTCCTACATACCCAAGGAGAAGAGGACCAAACTAGAGCCCACCGCAGAGAAGGGTATCTTTGTGGGCTTCAGTGAGACCTCAAAGGCCTTTCAGATTTACATTCATGCACAGAGGAGAGTTGTTGTCAGACGGGATGTGGAGTTCGAGGAGAACAGGGCCTTTAGGAGCTCACGGGAGTTAGAGTATCTGCATCAGCCAGACCCTCAGCAGCAGTTGAGTCAGTTGCAGGAATCCAGTGGGCAAGGATCAAGAGGATCAGGAGGTACATCTATGAGGATGTCAGGTCCATCAGTGAGCAGTGGCTCACTGAGCCAGAGGGGTGGTGCTCCGGGCAGCATGCAGAGCAGTTCACTAGGGAGTCCACTGATGGACAGTTCACACGGTTCCTCAGCTTCTACAGGTTCAGGTGCAGGCAGGAGGACAGCAGACAGACAGTCAGGAGTTCAGGCTACTGATGGTGATGAGGAGTTTCATTCTCCTATGGGAGAAGCATGCTCAGGGAAGAGGAAGCCCAAGTGGCTTCAGGACACCTTGAGAGATGCCACATCTGTTGCTGAGCCGAAAAGGCCGGTCAGAGAGAGTAGACCACCTGAGAGATTTTGTAGCTATATGGCAATGGTTACCAGCATCCTTGACTCTGAGCCTTCTAGCTATGAGGAGGCAGCTAGCCAGCAGGTCTGGAAAGAGGCCATGCGGGAGGAGTATTCTTCTATCATGAAGAATGATGTTTGGGAGGTGGTGTCGAGGCCTGAGGGCAAGTCCGTGGTTACTTCCAGATGGCTTTACAAGCTAAAGCATGTTGCAGATAGCAGCATTGAGAAATTCAAAGCGAGGTTTGTGGCTAGAGGGTTCTCCCAGGTAGAGGGAGTTGATTATGAGGAGACCTTCGCTGCTGTGGCTCGATATACTTCGATCCGCTCCATTATATCGATATCAGCAGAGATGGGTTGGAAGATCCACCAGATGGATGTGAAGACTGTATTTCTCAATAGCTTCATACAGGGGGAGGTGTACATTGAGCAGCCACATGGCTTTTTGAGGTGCATGGGAAGGAGTCCCATGTGTGCAGACTGAAGAAGGCCTTTATGGCCTGAAGCAAGCTCCCAGAGCTTGGTACTCCAGGATAGATACTTATTTGCAGGGGATGGGTTTCACAAAGAGTGAGGCAGATCCGAACCTTTACTTTATTGTGATAGGTGAGGAGCCTCTCATGCTGGTGCTGTATGTGGATGACTTGGTCATTACAGGTGCAGAGAGACTCATAGAGCACTGCAAGAGAGATCTTGCGATGAGGTTTGAGATGAAGGACATCGGCTTGATGCATTATTTTTTGGGTTTGGAGGTGTGGCAGGAGGAGGGGCATTTCTTCCTGGGGCAGGGGAAGTATATTGTGGACATCCTTGGCAGATTCCACATGGAGGATTGTAGACCCATGTCAACACCGATGATCACCAATTAGAAGAAGCTTCATGCTTCGGATTCCGAGTTGGTGGATCTCACATTGTACAGGCAGCTGATTGGTTCCTTGATGTATTTGGTCAACACTAGACCAGATATTTGTTTTGCAGTCAACACGATGAGTCAGTTTATGTGTGAGCCTAGGAAGGTTCACTGGGTGGCTGCAAAACACATTTTCCGGTACTTGCAGAGTACAGTACAGTGGATTAACACTCATATACAATTTAGCCCCCCCCGGCGAATGAGGGGGAAATTTTTTTGTAAATACCAAAGCAAAACATGCAAAATTATCAATAAACTGAGATCCGTGTCTCTCATGACTCCTGTCCGAAACGTGTCAGATTCGGTCCCCATATGGCACTGCCTCTAAGGGACGAGATAACAGGTGGTAGTACCCACCTGCCCGAATCTACCCACCTGTCCTTTGGTTATGATCTCCTGCGTGATACTCATACCAAACGGAGAATCTATAAATACGGGCATGAGAAAGGGGGGAAGGCATTCGAGAATTGAGAGTCTTAGAGTCTGAGTCGAATTTTGCTCCTGCTCTGCATCTGCGGACATACTGTCTGATTTGCTTGCACCACGAGCCGAGTTCAAGGTTTTTAGGTGATTCGAGAAGCCTGCGCATCAGTGCTAGACGCTGGTGTGAACCTAAAGTGGCCGGATCAATATAGGAGTCACAGTGTATCTGAGAAAGAAGATTCAGTTGTAATATTCACGTCTGTATATGAATAAAATCATTCTGAGTATTCTGTGTTCTGATCTGAGTATTCTGTGTTCTGAGTATTCTGTGGCATGTTCTGAGTATTCTGTGTTCTAAGTATTCTGTGTTCTGAGTATTCTGTGGTATCAGAGCCATCTGGTTCTTTGTCCAAACAATTTTCATAACTATCTGGTTTTCCCGTTGAGTTACATTCGCCCATGTACGAGTTGGAATCGGCGATAAGGCTTCGGTAGACAGCGTTGAGGCGACAGACTGCCGTGTTTGCTTTCCTGGAGCACAAAGATTCTATCTCCTCTGTTCAGGTGCATACTTGTATCTAATCTCAATGGCTGGTTTTTTGAATGAATTTATTGTTCAAACACCCGAGGATAGGAAAATTGTCAAGCATAAGAGATGGTCTTTTATGAATAAGTATATGAACAAATCCTCTGAAGAAAAGTTATATGATGGAAAGGTTATAGTTCAAGAATTTGAGCCTCAGCCAAATTGGACATTGCCAGAAATAGAAATAAACAAGTTATATAAGATACCTGCTTTCCAGTTTAGAGCTGCTCAGCTGTTTCGCTTTACTTCTGTGAATATACCAATTTCCACTGATCAGAAAGTCTATCAGATTCCTTTGATTAAAAAAGAAGATATTGAATGGGGTTTGGAACATGGGTTCAAATATGTTCATATAGGCATGATACAATTTGGAATTAATCCACTTGTCAGACCTGGATTAAACACTTCTTGCCTAACTTGTGTTTTGGATACTAGACTGAATGATTTTAATGATGCCTTGCTAGGAGGATTCCAGAGTCCTCTTAATAATGGTCCAGTTTGGTCTTCTATAATTCCCAGATATCAAGTTTCGTTAAGTGATCCATATATAAATGAGTTTTTAAATGCCTATATTCAGTTCAACGGTTTTAATGTCGCCCCACAGACTTTGATTGCTCAGCTCCATTCTTCTATTTGTCTTCGATTTGTTTCAAGCACAATGCCACCTCTCAATCCTAAACTGTGCTCACGAGCTCTAAAAGAAGGAGTAATAGTTGGCCCTGGTAATACTGCCCCTTTGCAAATAGGATTTTCAGAATGCACTTTACCAGAGGAATGGAATAGCACTTACGTTCCATTATCCCAAAGATATCCTCAACTACAAACGGCAAGAGAGCCAAGGCGATTGTCTTTTGTCAAGCACTTTGATGGTTCTTCTAGTCTCAGGTTCACAGGTCCGCGTCTAGTCAGATCTATGTCCACTCTGGATAGGTCTCCATTGTTCGAAAGCCGAGACAGTACCAAAGCCATGATACCTCCTTCCCCATCACCGTTCAGTAATCCTACTCCTAAAAGAAACCAAAAGAAAGCTCTTGCTCATAAATCTGATAATTGCCAATTCTGTGTATCTGGTCCATCTTCCAGTTTCCAACTTGAAGATCAGCAGCCTGAACCAATATTGCCTGATATAAAAAGCTTTAGCCTTCCTAGAGCCTCACAGGATCCAGTTGCAAAAATCAACGAAAGATATCTAGAGCCGGCTAACTCTAGAAAAACTTTCAAGAATGGCACTCTGAAAACAGATTTCCAATGGATACAGATGAATAATATGTCAGATACAGAGCAGTCTGACATAGAAAAGATGCACAATTATACAAACTATCAGATTGTTTGTATGTTGCAAAATATAGATGATATAGCGAAAGATGTGCTAGAGATTAAAGAACATATAAAGAAAATGCACACAAGCTATAATGAATGTTTGGGAATTCAGAATGAGCACAAACAGCGGTTGAATGATGTCAATTCCAACATGGGAATAATCTCCAAGTCCCTCGAACACCTGAGAGAGGCATTACCACACCCTACTTCTCCACCTCATTATAGAGAAGTAGCTCTTTCAGCCTTAAAGCTAAAGTTTTCCTCTGGTACAGCAGAACCAAAAGAGGGTCTTAGAAGTATTTTGTTCAAAAACATTGACAATATAGATACTGCTAAGATTGAAAAAGTAAGAACAGGAATAATGTTAGCCAGAGAAAAAACAGACTTAATGCGAAATAGGCTAACTACCTTTCCTAGTATTGAAAGTTTGAAGTTACCAAAGGGCTACGTCAGTCTCAAATCCTTTGTGGAAAATGGCCAACCATCTACTCCACAAATTTTGGCCATGTCTGGTGTTACCTCTACTTCTGCAGATCAGTCCCAAGGAGAAACTGGTTCCAAAAGAGATAGAGGAGATACATTTTCTTTCTCTCATAAAGGAAAAAAGGGTGACGGGGATACTTTTGCACATAGCGCCTCAGCTGATAGTCCTTTTTCTAGATTTAAAGATAATTTAGGAAGTGTCCCTGCCAGATTTGATAATCCATCAGCTAAAGGATTTGGTAATACACTTCTGGTAAATATTGATTGTATGAAAGGCGAAGATGTCATAACAGTTTTACACAATGTGCATGCTTGGGCACTACAGAGAAAAGCTGAAACTAAAGCACCTTGGTCAGACATAGTTACACAAATTGTTTGGTCATTCACTGGTATTCTGAAACAATGGTGGGAAAAATTGTCTGAAGAGGAAATGAACAATATTATTGAACATCCAACAGATCCCCTAAGAGCCATTTTTGATGCACTAAAACATGAATTCATAGGAGTCGTGCCAGAAAATTCAGCACATCATGGCCAACTCTTTTTATCTCAAAGATTGTGTAACATAGATTATTTACATGATTATTACTGTGTTATGCAAAAACTCCTTTATCAAGCAGCAGATCCTCATAATGTTGCTTATTTGAGGTATTACATAGCTTCAATGCCAGGGAAAATTCCAGATCTGATTAATCAGTACATTGAAGCCAACAAGATACAAATTGAAAATTCTTCATTTGCTGCAGTACATCAGATGATAGTATCAATCCTGCAAAGAGAATGTGCGTCAGAAAAAGCAAAAAAGAATTTCAAAAAGCAGATGCATTTTAGCACAAAATTCTGTAATAATTTTGCAGAAACTTATGATTTTGGATGTAGAAGCAAATTTAACAAGAAGGTGCCTAAAACTTCCTGTTCATGCCAGACAGCTAAGTATATTCCAAGAAAGAAATACTATCCTTCTAAGTTTTCTCAAAAGAGGAGGACAGTATTTAGAAAAAGAGCAAAGCCTTCTAAAAGAGTGACCTGTTTTATATGTGGAAAAGAAGGCCATTATGCAAATGCATGCAAAAACAAAAAGACTAAAAAACAACTCAAGATTATGGATGTATTCACTTCAGTCCATAATCCAGAAGATTGGGATCTCATATCCCACTCAGATGGAGAATATTTTGAAATCTCCAGTGATTCTTCTGATTCAGACATCGAAGAGTTTCCTAATATCAGCAAACTAAGATTAGAATCTGATTCCTCTGATTCTGATGAAACTTTTATTGCTGACATTAAGATGTTTTCTTTCAATAAAACAGATAATTTGCAGAATCAGATTGATGACGTAAAGGCACAATTAGCCCAGCTTGCGCCAGCCCAGTTAACAGCCAGAAGAAGATTGAAAGAAAAGTTGGAGAATTTAGAAAAACAATTGCCTTCTAGAAGCATTACTGAGGATGAGTATTTCGAAGCAAGAGAGTTTGATTCAATGTTCAAACCATTGAGTATTACAGAAGCCTCCCAAGATACAGGTATGGATGAAATCAATACTCTCAAGGCGAAAATTAGCAGTTTAGAATCATCTATTCATATGACAAGAACAGAAATGCTGCATTTATCAACCAAACTTCAAAAGCTTATTTCTGAATATGATGATGTTAATGCAAAATTGACAAGAATTCTGCTGAAGGATTTTCCAGAAGACATTCCCATGAAGTCTAAAGAAGTAGATTTAGTAAACATCAGGGGAATAGGTGATAAAGTGGTAATCCCTTTGAAAATCAAGTTGCCAAATATCAAGGAATACACTTTAGATGCACAAATTGATTCTGGAGCAATGTGCAGTTGCTGCAAATTTGGTGCAATTCCTTCCTATTACTGGCAGCCTACCAAACTATCCTTCAGAGCTGTAAATAAACAATTGATGCAGATTAACCACATATCTCCTGATTTTCCAGTTTATTTGAATCATGTACAAACGTATGTTACATTGTACAGTTTTGACACAGGGTCAGATATTTTGTTGGGACAAGATTTTTTAAAAAGGTTCCTACCAGTTACATTTGGGACAAATTCTCTTACATTCACAACTAATGACGGACCAGTGATGATTCCAGCAAAGAATGAATACCAGCTCAAGGTCGATCCCAGTGAAGAAGACAATTTGCAGGACACTATGGAGAACCTCGCAAAGATTCAAAAAATTGTCAAACATGCCGAAATACACGGACAGAAGACCTTACAGGCAATCTCGGATAAGCTACGTCAAGATTGCACAGCAAGCAGGCCTGATGCTTTCTGGACCAGGGAAAAATATTTTGTAGCATTACCTTACAAAGAGGGGTATCAGCCTAAAGCACAGAAAGCAAGTGCAAATCATATGTCACCCACTGAACAAGATTTGTGCAAACAAGAAATTCAACAGCTGCTACAACAAAATCTGATTGAACCTTCTAAAAGTCCATGGGCCTGCCCAGCCTTTTATGTCAACAAACACAGTGAGCAAAAGCGTGGCAAGAAGAGGTTGGTCATTAATTACAAAATACTGAATGAAGCTCTCATGCCTATCAGGTATCCTCTTCCCAATAAAGAATTATTGCTTGCTAAAATAGCTAATGCCAATGTTTTCAGCAAGTTTGATCTAAAAAGTGGTTTCTGGCAAATTGGCATCCTTCCAGAAGATAGGTATAAAACAGCATTTACTGTTCCTCATGGCCAATATCAATGGACAGTTATGCCGTTTGGTTTAAAAAATGCTCCATCTGAATTCCAAAAACGGATGGAAGATATTTTTGGAGGGGTAGAATATGTCATTGTATATATTGATGATTTGCTTGTATTTAGCAAGGATGTAAATACCCATAAGAAGCATTTAGAAAATTTTTATGAGATGGTATATAAGCATGGTCTAGTTCTATCTGACACAGAAGAGAAGTTTCAGATTGGGAAAGTCAGAATAGACTATTTAGGATTACATATAGAACAAGGTAACATTGAGCTTCAGCCTCATGTTCTTCTCCATCTTTTAAAATTCCCTGATACTCTCCTTGATAAAAAAATGCTCCAAAGATTTTTAGGTTGCTTGAACTACATCCGACAGTTCTATGAGAAGCAATCTGAAGACACTAATATTTTGGAGAAAAGGCTCAAGAAAGAAAGAATTGGATGGTCCGATGAAATGACAACAGCAGTAAGAAATATAAAGAGTAAGATTAGAGAACTTCCGAGACTGAAATTACCTGTTACTAATCTTCCACTCATTCTTGAAACAGATGCATCTGATCATACATGGGCTGCAGCATTATTACAGAAACATGGTAAGAAGGAACTTGTATGTGCATATGCTTCTGGTAGCTTTAATATCTCAAAAGTCAAGTATCCATCTTCTCATAAAGAAATACTTGCTGTAAAAAGAGGAATCCAAAGGTTCCGACTGTTCTTGAAGAGTGTTAGGTTTTTAGTCAGAACTGATCTGAAGCATATGAAAAGCATTCTGGCTAATAAGAAATTGTTAGAACAAGGGAATACCAGAATTCTAAGATGGGCTCTGTGGCTAGAGGGGTTTGATTTTGACATTGTCTATAAATCAGGAGATGAAAACTACCTAGCAGACATGCTGACAAGAGAAGGAGCTCCACAAATTAAGGACATTAAGATGTTCAGAGGGGAAAGTTCTTCGCACAAAAGCCCTGTCCAGTCTAGTGTCTGTCAGCCAAACTTCTTTTCAATCTCGATTTGTAGCCAGTGCAAATGGGAATTATGCTGGGATTGTTTTGTTTTAAGAATTAAATCTTTACCAGTCGAAGTCATTCAAATCATTTTACAAAAATGGTTTGATTCAGAAAATGGCATGGTAGCTTATCTCAGTGAGTCACCTTACAGAGATAGGCCATGGCGGGTTTATTATTCACTCTCTCGAGAGCCAATTCCTATCTGTTTTGGTTTTATCCAACATACAGATTGGACATGGCAAGATTATTTCTCCATTCATCAGAGGGCCAGAATACAAGGCTATGTTAGGGTCATTGCCTATGCAACACAGTTAGATGGCGTCAACAATTGGTGGAGCCCCTGGTTCAAATTGTTCATGTTCAAGTATATGCCCAGGAGTGAACATATTTGCAATTTTAATTTCAGAGAGACCATTAGTACATTAATGTGGGAAATTCATATTGCTGCTAGATATGACTACACAATAGAGTTTGAATTCCTTCATTCTGGAACAGAAGTAGCTCTACTAGAACGGCAACAAGACGAACCGTCATTCGGTGTAAAGGTCAGATTCCATGGAGAAATTTCTACAGATCCCAGGAAGCGGCCAGCAAATGTATTCAATTTTCCATTTTTCTGCTGTTTTTTGGAAGCAGCACCTCCATGGCTTGATGATTCCTTGCCTCATCATATATTCACCCCTGACATAGACCAGCTCTTAGAGATAGATCATGAAGACAGTATTGATTCAGATGACTGGCAATACAATAGCGATTGATGTATATGATCACTCATCAGATATCATATGCATTTCCAAGTTTTCGTGGGGTTTTCTTCAAAATCTCCACTTTGTAATCAGCATTTCTAGTTTTCGTGGGTTTTTTCTTTAAAATCTCCACTTTGTAATCCCCATTTCTAGTTTTCGTGGGTTCTCTTTAAAACATCCACTGTGTATTATTCATAATAAAAAAAAAGAAAAAGGGGGACGATTAACACTCATACACAATTTAGCCCCCCCCCGGCGAATGAGGGGGAAATTTTTTTGTAAATACCAAAGCAAAACATGCAAAATTATCAATAAACTGAGATCCGTGTCTCTCATGACTCCTGTCCGAAACGTGTCAGATTCGGTCCCCATATGGCACTGCCTCTAAGGGACGAGATAACAGGTGGTAGTACCCACCTGCCCGAATCTACCCACCTGTCCTTTGGTTATGATCTCCTGCGTGATACTCATACCAAACGGAGAATCTATAAATACGGGCATGAGAAAGGGGGGAAGGCATTCGAGAATTGAGAGTCTTAGAGTCTGAGTCGAATTTTGCTCCTGCTCTGCATCTGCGGACATACTGTCTGATCTGCTTGCACCACGAGCCGAGTTCAAGGTTTTTAGGTGATTCGAGAAGCCTGCGCATCAGTGCTAGACGCTGGTGTGAACCTAAAGTGGCCGGATCAATATAGGACAGGCAGGGAGATGGAGTGAGATTGGCAGGATACACTGATTCTGACTGGGCAGGTTGTGCTTCTGATAGGAAGAGCACTTCAGGGTGTTGTTTTGGGTTGGGTTCAGCAGTAGTGTCATGGTTCAGCCGGAAGCAGCAGTTAGTAGCACTGAGTTCAGCGGAAGCAGAGTATATAGCAGCCAGTCTGGCTAGTTGTGAGGCCATCTGGCTTCGCAAGATGTTGTTTGGCTTATTTGGTCAGCCGATAAGACCTTCAGTGATTTACTGTGATAATCAGAGTTGCATTAAACTCACGGAGAATCCAGTATTTCATGACAGGTTAAAGAATATCGGGATCAGATATCATTTCATCAGAGACTATGTTCAGAAGGGAGCTGTGAAGCTTGAGTATATTTCCACTGATGAGCAAGTTACAGATATTCTTACCAAAGCCTTACCACGGGGCAAGCATGTCTACTTCAAAGACAAGATGGGTGTGGTGAAGAACACCTTCCTCGGTAAGAGGGAGTGTTGAAATTTGGTACCGGAGGACAGGTGGTTCCCTTAGGCTTTGATCTTTGGCCTAGGGAAAAGTGTCCAAAAAGAATTTAATTTTTCTCCTAAAGTGACTTTATAATTTTTATAAAGTTAAAATCTAATTTAAAAGTGACTTTAAGTGATAAAGTTACAAAGTCTAATTTTAAAGTGACTTTTATAAAGTCAATGAAAAATTAGAAAGGAAAAGTGACTTTGGAAATAAATGACTAAGTGGGTCTTTATTAAAGTGGGGTGAATTAAAAAATAGAAAGTGAAATTTAAATGAGCATTTAATCTCAACCATAGATCTGAATCTATCTCAGCCATTGGATTTAGGGATCACACAAAATTCACTTAGGGTTGGATTAAGGGAGGAAAAGAAGGAAAAGATCATTCATTCTTTCATGAGCAAATTGGGAGAAGGAGAGCAAGGGAGCAAGGGAGATTTCTGGACAGTGAGGAGGAGGAGGTTGCAAGTCTGTACAGCGGAGTTTCAGCAAGGCGAAGTTTCAGCAAAGCGTAGTTTCAGCAAGGCTGAGTTTCAGCAAGTCTGTACAGCGGAGTTTCAGCAAGGCGGAGTTTCAGCAAGGCTGAGTTTCAGCAAGTCTGTACAGCGGAGTTTCAGCAAGGCTGAGTTTCAGCCAGTCTGTACAGCGGAGTTTCAGCAGGGCGGAGTTTCAGCAAGGCTGAGTTTCAGCAAGGCAGAGTTTCAGCAAGGCTGAGTTTCAGCAAGTCTGTACAGCGAAGTTTCAGCAAGGCTGAGATAAGTTGTAAAAGTTTGCTTGCTAATTTTTGCTGAATATTTCTCTTACTGTAAAAAGCATTTTCCAAAAATAAAAGAAGCTTTCGAACTGGTTTTCCCCAAGAGTTGTAGGGGGTTTTTCCAGGGTCACATTGACCAAAATCTCTGTGTTTAAATGTGTTTTTAATGGCTGTTTGTTACTGCTGATTTTTATTTCTGCAATTTCCAGCTTTCTGTAAATTTCCAGGATTTGTGTTTTCAGCAAAATTTATTTTCCAGTTGTGTTGAATGTATGGATATGGGAAAGGGCATTTAACTATTTTGGAGAAATAAGGTGAAACTGAAAACCGGGGTAGGAAAACAGAAAATTTCTACATCTTCCCCTTGGTATCCTTGTCTCCTCATTTGGTAGGAGAGCCTCTTGGATAGCTAGTCACTAACTTGTTTCTTTTCATTTGCTAACCTAATCATTAGATCTAATCTCTAACTTGTCTTTTTGCATTGTTGATTTAGATTAAGTTTTTCTTGTTCATTACATTATCGAGTTGCAATAGCATTTCTAAATCTAGATCTAATTGGCATTTCCATTGAAGTTATTGTAATATCTTGTTCTCATTTGTAATTGATCTAATTTGCTTGACTTCATTGAGTAAATTTCTGCTTGCTTCATTGGTCATTGCCACAAGCTAATCTCATATTAATATCATAATTTGTGCTCAAAGTGCTAATTGCTAATTTGATCATCATATAAGTGAAATGGTATTTTGCTATTGATAAATCTTAAGATATTTCACTTGTGAAGCATTTCATTCTAATTATATCTCCCTTGAAGCAATTAACTAATTTGCATTTTAGATCTAGTTTGCATATTGCATTCTCTAAAATTTACCTCCAAGCATAAGCTTGGTTGATAGAAAGTTAGGACAAACTTCCCTAACTGTCATTCAATTTCTTAAATTTGAGTTTGGATCAAAGGTTAAAACGTGTAACCTCACAGTTCTCTTGTGGTCGAGTCTCTTGTAGGAAAGAAGGCACACAAGTTGTATTGGAGTCCTAAGGGGGTATTGGTAATGAGGCCTTAGCCTTCTCACTTAGCCTTCTTGCAACTACCCGCTAGTCCTCCTTACAATGTTTAAGGAGTTGAGGGGAAGTCACACCTTAGATTAGGCATATAATATAATTTACCAAGACCACTTGATCACACACACACACTCACTATTAACTTCTCAATTTGCATTGTTTATTCTATACTTGGATAGTGAGCACAAGCTTTCATTCAATATTCTTGTACTTGTTTATGTCTCTTTCATGCTCATGATAATTGTCCTTAAATGTTATATCTTACTTGAGCACCTCTTTTTAAGTACAAGCTTTCTTCCCTCGCAAGTTCCATTTCTGATGCGGGAGCACTCAGCACCAAAGTAAGCAAACGTGGACCAAAGGATCAGAAGAGAGGAAAGTCTGTTTTAAAGCAGAAAAATACATTTAAAGTGGATTTGAAGCGGATAAGTTAAAGCAGATTTAAAGCGGATAAGATGGATACAGCAATGCACGCTTTCTGGAGAGCTTTCATTGTAGAAAAACTAGGAGAAGATTTGATCAATCCTTCCTAATGCATCTTATATAAATGTAATGTGGTAGGGTGTGAGAGATATCTTTTGTGAAGAAAATTGTGAGTGGGCAAGATGTAGCCCAGCGTGAATTCGGTTTTAAGGCTAAAAGGCCTTAATTTTGTAACTGTTTTATATAAATTATGAAAACCTGTTCGAGTGTTATTGTATATGCATGTGTTGTGAGCTTGTCTATCACCATCGATCATTTCAGGGTCGATGGCGATCTATATATATTGTTTACCTGTTATATGTGATTGTTCTGTTGATGGCGGAATTTATTAAACTGCGTGATAAATTGTTACCCAGTATGGCGGAGAACCATTCCAAACACATTAAAATGGAAGCATCCAGACTCTGCAATCAATCGGTCAATTTGAATCGTTTTTTTCTGATCTTTAAAACTCGAGTAAGAGATTTGAAAAATGGCAGTGCAGCAGCTGTTTGGCGTTCTGCGTGAAATGGATAAGCTCCTCAACGTCCCGACTCAGCTCTTATGTGCGTGATAGTAAGGCTATGGTTTCCACTCCATTGGATGGTAAAGAATACCCCATCTCCTACTCGATATGTCCGACCTTAAATTCAAAGGCATCAAGGTATTAATGGAAGGGATTCGAGCTTGTGACTTAAATGAAGTCAAACCTGCTGCCAAAACCGCCAAGGCAAAGAATTCAGTATTTGAAATTTTTTTTTAAGAAATTGCGAATGTATGCGATAAATTAGGATTGTTGTTTATGTTCTTATGTTATTAGCAATGTGTCGTTCTTATTTGGCTGGAGAATGAAGATTCACGTTTTAAAAGTTAAATCGCTTCCGTTTAGGCTTGTGGGCCCATAACCCACAGGTTCAAGATCAAGATTTTTTTAAAGGAATTGGGATTTTGGGCAACCCCAAATTCTTAGTTTCATCAGTTGGTATCAGAGCAGGGAAAGGATTCTTGAGAGAAGAAAGAAGAATGCGAGCAGAAGCTGAAAGAGGTACAGTTATGTTAAAGATGGAGAGTTTATGGTCTTGCTATTGTGCAGATGGCGGCAGCGGAAGGTGAGAAGATTTGCAACAACCTAGAGAAGGATGCCAAAAGACCGAGTGCGGAGGGCTTGGTGAGGTATCATGTAACAGAGGAGACTGTTACTGTAGAGGTTGGTTGCAGCTCACAAAGAAAAATCATGGAAGCAGTTCTAGTGAAGGAATTCAGTGGATAAAATTGCTATTATGAAGACCAGAAGCATATGACCAGGAGGTCATAATTTTTTGTGCCTCGGGAGTCTGATGCGGGAGCACTCAGCACCAAAGTAAGCAAACGTGGACCAAAGGATCAGAAGAGAGGAAAGTCTGTTTTAAAGCAGAAAAAATACATTTAAAGTGGATTTAAAGCAGATAAGTTAAAGGAGATTTAAAGCGGATAAGATGGATACAACCATGCACGCTTTCTGGAGAGCTTTCATTGTAGAAAAACTATGAGAAGATCTGATCAATCCTTCCTAATGCATCTTATATAAATGTAATGTGGTAGGGTGTGAGAGATATCTTTTATGAAGAAAATTGTGAGTGGGCAAGATGTAGCCCAGCGTGAATTCGGTTTTAAGGCTGAAAGGCCTTAATTTTGTAACTGTTTTATATAAATTATGAAAACCTATTCGAGTGTTATTGTATATGCATGTGTTGTGAGCTTGTCTATCACCATCGATCATTTCAAGGTCGATGGCGATCTATATATATTGTTTACCTGTTATATGTGATTGTTCTGTTGATGGCGGAATTTATTAAACTGCGTGATTAATTGTTACCGAGTGTGGCGGAGAACCATTCCAAACACATTAAAATGGAAGCATCCAGACTCTGCAATCAATCGGTCAATTTGAATCGTTTTTTTCTGATCTTTAAAACTCGAGTAAGAGATTTGAAAAATGGCAGTGCAGCAGCTGTTTGGCGTTCTGCGTGAAATGGATAAGCTCCTCAACGTCCCGACTCAGCTCTTATGTGCGTGATAGTAAGGCTATGGTTTCCACTCCATTGGATGGTAAAGAATACCCCATCTCCTACTCGATATGTCCGGCCTTAAATTCAAAGACATCAAGGTATTAATGGAAGCGGGATTCGAGCTTGTGACTTAAATGAAGTCAAACCTGCTGCCAAAACCGCCGAGGCAAAGAATTCAGTATTTGAAATTTTTTTTTAAGAAATTGCGAATGTATGCGATAAATTAGGATTGTTGTTTATGTTCTTCTCTTATTAGCAACGTGTCGTTCTTATTTGGCTGGAGAATGAAGATTCACGTTTTAAAAGTTAAATCGCTTCCGTTTAGGCTTGTGGGCCCATAACCCACAGGTTCAGGATCAAGATTTTTTTAAAGGAATTGGGATTTTGGGCAACCCCAAATTCTCAGTTTCATCAGTTTCAAATCTTGTTGCTTATATCTCTAAGTTGTACATGATCTATTTTTCACTAACATTTGTTCTGCATCTTCTCATTCTTGTAGCTTGAAAATCATATTTTGTTTGCAAGTATTGTAATTTTCTTATTGAGCATATATTTCTTGCAAGTTATATTTAAAGGCACTGGTCTAATCATAATTTGTCTTTCAGAATATCTTGTTGATTTCAATGAATCTATCTTATTGATGTTTACATACTCATAAACAATCATACTTGTTAATTAATCTCTAAATTCAAGTTATATTGAATGGTGATTGTCTTGCCTATTATCTCCTAGGCCTTGTTATTCTTAACAAGTTTTCCTTTAGATATCTTTCTTTTAGGGACTACCCCCCTTAGCTTAACTAGGAGAGAGCTTAAACAAAGAGAGTTGGGAATGGGTGACAACCCCTTCTCTAAGCATTTTGCCTTTAAGGCCACACCTGTTGGGATTGGGGACTTTTCCCACGTTAATCTAGGTGTACATCTTAAGTGACAAGAAATCCATTAGTGCAATTCAGTAAATAAGCTTGTTAATCAAGGACAGAAGTGAGAACTTCATAGTGGGTTTCCCTTCCAAATTTGGGGCTTTGAACAATAATGGTGGTACCTCCCTGGGTATGAGTGGTTAATGAAGGACCCTATTAGGTGGTTTCAACCTCTAAGGGAAGGACAAGTCCAAGGTACCTCCTTCAAGTGGCAGGCATCATGTGAAATAATGATGGAATGGAGTGGGGACAAAGGGAAGGTTCCAAACCACGTGCCATGGTACAAGGGTAGCAATGTTGAGGAGGGTCCATACCTTGGGTATATGTAGGAGGGATCAATCGTGGTACATGAGTTACCCTAGCCTTTGTTTTTCCACCCTTCTTCATATTCCTTTTGCCTTTTCTTGATTTTTCTTTACTTTATTGCTCAGGGATCAAGGGGCTGAGAACATGATGTGTAAGATATAGCATTGATTACCTCCTTAAAGTTGGGTAGTTCATCGCCCACGAGAGGTAGGGACATTCACGAGTTCCTTAATGATGTAGGGGGCACTCATGTGGACCCAAAGAACCAAGGTGATGACCATAATGTTAAGAGGTAAAGCTCATGTTTGGCTTTCGCCCACGTGCTAAAATTTTATTGTCCCAGTCTTCTTTTGCATTTTGTGGAGAGTTTTGGAGATTTATGGATGAATTTTGATGTTTGGATAATATTGTATCATTTTTGGAGCTTTTAATTGGCGTTGTTGTGGATGGATATCTTCTTCACTATCTTGTAAGTGTTATTTAATGATGAGTTTCTAAATTTTGCTAATGTCTGATGTGGTTATTAATGTGCCCTACTTATTGAACATTGTTTGGAATTGTAACTATTGGGAATTTTTGCATATATTACTCATTTGATAGTGAATGAATGAATGTTCCTAGGGGATTTTTGCATTTATATCCTTGAAACTTCGTTAACAAGTGTCTAAGAAGTATAAATATCTAAAGGGTTAGCGACGCTGCTTCCGTTAGGTCTCCTTAAAAGAGCGAGTTGCCCATATTGAAATTATCCTTGACTCCAAGCCTCCCAATGGTTAGGCACTGATCTTAAACCCTTGGTGATCACTTACAACTCAAATTTATCTCTCTTTTTAGTGCTATTTTTTTGTCCCTTTAAGGATAGGGAGGCTCCCTTAGGGCTTGGTGCGAAATCTTTTGGAGGAAGGCATTTCGAATTTCACTTGGATAGATTTCTTCCTTACTCTCTCCTCTAGGGATCCTCAAGTTTTGGTGGAATTCGCACAATGGATTCTTTGTAAATTTGATGCCCTAGTTGTCACATCAAGAGGGAACTCTAGAAGCTAATTCTTCAACTTGGGGATTCTTTGAAGGCATTTGCTCTAGTACTTGTTGAAATAGATCATACATTGCCTTTTCTCTTATCTACCTTGACCGTGGATGCACACATATCTTGTCATATATCTCAACCCTAGGTCTTGTGTAGCTACCTTTCAAAGGGGTTTTTCATGGAAAGTCTTACTAGCTTCTCCCAAATCTCATACTTTTGTTGAACCTTTCCATGGAGTGAGCCACCTTTTCTCACTTCAAACCTATCATAGACACACACCTATCACAAGTGAGTAACACTAGGGCTCCTCCGTTGATGAAAATCCGAGAATAGTAGGGGGCTTAGGTTGTGGTGACAGTGGGCCTCTATCCCAAGTGTTGTTATGCCCTCTAGCGTTTTCCTCTTTACAAGGCCTAATAGTTTGTGCAGCAACAAGGCCTGAGGCCAGGGAAAAACCACGAAATTCTTCCTTATGAGAGAGAGAAAGTACAAGGTTCATCAATACATCAGAAACACCATCAAAATAGTATTCAAACAAATACCCAGGAATAAGAAAAACGCCAAGCCAAGTCCCATAGCCCTCTAGATTTTCAACCTCCATTTCTCCTTTTGAAATTCGTTGGATCAGAGATAGACAAGATCAATTCGATGTGTGCAAATGAGGAGAGGATGTCTCCTATTTATAGACTTGAAGAGGGAGTTGAATGGGTGCCTCTTGGGGCTCCAACCGACCTAAAACAATTTGAAGCCAACTTGTAGATTTTTGGGAGGGAAATTATAAATTTCAATTTCAATTTTCATCCTTTATTTCTCTCCATCAATTTGCTAGTGAAAATTCCGACCGAAGCTGCCAATCTTCAACAAATATGTCAGGGTATCTATCCTCAATAATTTCTCTGTTGCCTTACAATTAGAAGCATTATCAATGATGACTTAGATTACATTGTATGACCCAATACTTTCACTTGTTTGAATTAATGGTTTTGCAATGTTGATGTCGGTCTTAAACTTATCTGAGTAGTCATGAGATG
Organism: Pinus taeda; assembly: GCA_000404065.3. Taxonomy (NCBI): domain Eukaryota; kingdom Viridiplantae; phylum Streptophyta; class Pinopsida; order Pinales; family Pinaceae; genus Pinus; species Pinus taeda. The sequence goes on from APFE030605558.1 coordinate 28,454, forward strand.
AAAGGAAGACTACACCAGTAGCAGTCACACCAAGAACATTTATCAATGGCTTAACTTTTACATTTGTCCAACCATAAAATACAACGGATGCCCAATATTCATTCCAAGAACTTGTGAATTTAACCAAAGCATTTTTTATTTTGGCTTTTCTTGGTCAAGTCTCATGATTCTAGCTTTGTCATACCCAAGGATCTTGTATCCTTTAGGGGCACCATTGATGGCAACAACCATTTCACGCCAATAAGGTGAGCAAAGAACATTGAATGGTATGCCCCATGGATAGAGAAGCCGAAAATTTTTGCATCCATGTCATCCCTACAACCTTGGTCAAGGAATTTTGATATTGTTTTATGCCTTAAAAAGATGCTTGTGCTTGTGGTTGCAAATCTACTACCATGGGATGGAGTTCTTACAGTTGCTCTATGTGTGTTAGTGGTGTCATGTTCACCCTTTAATCTTTTTGTTTGGCATTGTGCTTCCTCCTCTTCCCTTATACATTTGGTTCTTTGTTGTGTTGATACATTTGCATAGGTTTTGATTCCTATTTGTTTATTCTCATCCCATGGCATTTTCCCACATAGATGCTTTCTGGCACAGGTATATGAACCTATGTAAGTGACGTTACAATGGGGGCATACAAATTTAGCGGTTCCACCCCCTTTCCCTCCTCCAAACCTTGTGACATATTTCCACAAGGGTGTTAGGTCTACCTTGTTCTTTCCATCATCTTCACTCCCATTACAATCCTCTTCCTCTTGGTACTCCTCTTCTCCAGGGTAGCCTCCACCACTACCCACTTCATCATCGTCATCATTTCTTCTTCTTCTACTTCCCAACACCATCATCATAGAAAAAAATGGAACAAACAAGATCAGGGTAAGCCATATACACATCATGTTTGTTGAAGGTTGAGATTATTGCCTGCAATAAAATGAGGAAGGAGTGGGAAAGAGTAGGAGAAGATAAGAAGAAAATCTAGATTCTAGATTAATTGAGCATTCAACATATTTTTACACAAATGTTACATGGAAAAAAAATAGGATTAGACCCTACCTCTTTGGTTCTCCCTTCAATCTCCCACAACCTCTTCAAGCTCAAACCCTCTCAAATGCTCTCAATCTCTCTTTCTCACAAATGAAATGGTGATAATGAGGGAGGGGAGGAGGCCTTTTACTGTTTTTCCCCTCCCTTTTCCCTACGAAAAGTTGTCCCTCTTTTGCCTTGACCGCACACGTAATATTTGGGCAGGAGTGTTTTTTTTCAAGGGAGCGATCACTCCCATATCACTCCCTGTGGTTAAATTCACTCCTAAAGAGATGGGGAGCAATACGAGAGCAATCGCTCCCTGATCGGAGTGATTTTTTTTCATTGGGAGCGCGCTCCCGAAATTCACTCCCAAACGGGGAGCAAATCAAGAGCGTGCTCCCAGGGTCACTCCCCTAGCGCTTCCTAGCAGAGCATAGACTACAAGGAGACTTTCGCTCGAGTGGCCAGATACATTTCCATTAGGGTCGTGATCTCTCTAGCATCGTAGATGGGATGGCAAATTCACTAAATGGTTTTCAACACAGCTTTTCTGAATGGAGTGATAGAAGAGGAGGTGGACATTGAATAGCCAGAGGGATTTGAGACGCATGGGAGGGATACCCACATATGCAGGTTGAATAGAGCACGATATGGACACAAGCAAGCTCCTAAAGCATGGTATGGTCAGATTGACAATTATTGCACCAAATGGGCTTCGTGAAGAGTGAGGCAGAATCGAACATCTACTATTTGATGCTAGGAGGTGAGCCTCTCATTCTTTTGTTATATCTAGATGATCTATTTCTGACCGGGTCCCCAGGGCTCATAAAGGACTGCAAGAGGGACTTGGAAGCAAATTTCAAGATGAAGGATTTGGGATTGACGCATTATTTTCTAGGTCTGGATGTATGACAGACAAATGGGAAGATCTTCCTTGGCCAAGGGAGATATGCTATGGAGATCTTGAACAAATTCAAGATGATGGACTGTAGACTCATGTCTACTCCTATGATTACCAGTTGGGGAAGATAGATGCGTCAGACCAGGCAGCAGTTCACCCCGACTTGTATAGACAACTTATTGGCTCTCTTATGTATCTGGTCAACACAAGGCCAGACATTTGCTTTGTGTTCAACACTCTTAGTCAGTTCCAATGTTGCACAAAGCGCCCCCCCCATGGTTCCAAGCCCGGAAGCGCCTAGGAAGCTTCGCCAGAAGCGCGCTTCCAAAATTCAGAAGCGCCGCTTCCAAATTTTTTGCCCCTTCCTGGAAATTCGGAAGTGTGGTACAGAAGCACCGCTTCCGAAGCGCTGAAGCACGCTTCGTACGGCGCTTCGGGAGTTGGAAGCGTGGCGCTTCGGAGGAGGAAGCGTACACTTCCCGTACGCTTCCGAAAAAGTTTCCGGAAAAGCGTTTAGAAAATCGTTTTTTTTTCAATTGTTTTTTAATTTTAGGTGAGTTTGCTTGTTGGGGATGGGTCCACCTTGGGTTAGGGTGACGAATGAAAGCAAAAAAAAATATAAATATAGCAGATGCTCCCTCATGGTAATGTTAAATTCTTAAAGTAAAAGTGACATTCTCCTTTATTTTTCATTTTCATCCTTTTACTTAAATTTTTAACATTACCATGAAATAACTCAGGATGTTTGAGAGTGGTTCCAGCCTCATTGGACTTCATATGGAGAAAATAGAATTTCATATCCTATTCAAAATTCAGCAAACTTAACAATTTTCAGGAATTCAAGATCAATGGGACTGTGGCATTTCATTAGATTATATCAAATATGAAGGTATGCGATTAGCATTTAATCAAGAGCACCAAGCCCTATATGTACCCTAGTGTTGGTGGTGTTAATTGTTGAACTCCTTTGTCACGCGACACGCCCTTAGCAAAAAATTACCTTTCAATCAATCAAATCATCGATCAGCATGTAAGCTTTTTTCTGCCATATTTTTATTTGAATTAGGTAGTTTTGTCAAATTTGGCAATGTTGACTAATCTCTAGACAATCACGGTAGAGGTAGAGGCAAAGGTAGCAAGATGAGACGAATCTAGATTCTGATGCGTTGATGCATCTAAATGGTTGATGCTCAAATAATTAATCATTAATGTACAATGGATGTTATATCTATCTTGATTTATGAAAATATGCATGTTTTCATTTTCTACAACTAATTTGGTTTTGGGATGTTTTTTTTAGTATAATGCAAAAAAATATAAATTTATATCTTATATATATATAGATTAGATATATATCAGTAGACGCTTGCTTTCTAGATTTTTGGAAAATGAGCTTCTGCGTCCCCGCTCCCAAAAAACGTCCTCGCTTCGTGCAACATTGGTCAATTCATGGTTGAACCAAAGAGGGTACATTGGACAGCAGCGAAGCATGTGCTACAATATCTATGAGGTATAGTTGAGTATAGATGGAAATTTACACGAGGTGATGGTGTCAATTTGATGGGGTATACAAATGCAGACTGGGCAAGTAGTGCAGTGGATCAAAGAAACACTTCAGGTTGGTGCTTCAGTATTGGATCAGGGGTTGTCTCTTAGTATAGCAGGAAGCAGAAGTCTGTGGCACTGAGATCCACAGAAGCAGAATACATGGAAGCGAGCATGGCAACATGTGAGGTTATTTGGCTCCGAAAGCTGCTAGTGGCACTATTTGGTCAAAGGTTGGAGTCAAACAGTATTTACTGTGATAATTGGAGTTGCATCAAGCTCTCTAAGAATCTAGTGTTTCATGACAGGTCGAAGCACATCGACATCAAATACCATTTCATCGAGAATGGTGTACAACATTGATTAGTTCAGCTATAGTATGTTTCCACATATCAGCAGGTTGCAGATATTCTTACGAAGGCCTTGGGTAAAGCAAAGTTTGTTTTCTTCAGGGATAAGTTGGGAGTTGTGTGTTAGAAAATCAGAAAGGTAGAAATAGTTTCTTATGTTGATAATTACTTGTGATATTATTATGTTCTTATTAACTTCTTTCTATTCTTTCTTTATCTTCTTCTCATCAAGCAATCATCAAAACAAAACATGAAGATCAGGGACACCAGAAGTAGGCACTCAGCCAGGGCTAAAACCCCTTTATAGGGGAAAACCCAGTCAGAACTCTTCCTTCATTATATTCAAATTGGGACAGACCAAGACCCTAGACCCAAAGTCCTTCCTCCTCCACCAAGTAGGTGCTCAAATTGTTCTTCCAACCTTCAAAGATCGAGTGCAACAATATTGCATCAACACTGCTTCAATACTACATCAATATTGCATCAAAGACAGATTTTCAACCCTACTGCATCAAAATTTCGGCCCATCTTCAAGACTACTATTTTGACCCTCCTGCAACTTCAGTTCTTTCGCATGTGTGAGACAAGATAGAGAAAATTTTCACTTCCTTAGCTAAATAACAACCTCCTTCTCCTTCGCTAGCCCTTTCCTTCTTTCTTGAATTTCGCACTTTTTCTACTTCCAACTACTGCAATTCGAACTTGTCGAGAGTGTGTGTCCAAATGAATCGAGTTGCTTCAATATATATAGTGAGTTTGTGAGGTTGAATTCCCTTATTGAGGCCAACTTGTCCTTTCTTGAGGCTGACTTCGTGGAGGAGGCCTAGGAGACCTAATTTTACATAAAATAAATTTCTTTCTTGACAAATGAAGCCCGAGAAGGATCTTTTACATTATGACATGGATAAGGACACTGACATAAACCCTAGAAGCCTACAATGGAGGCTTTGACCTATAAACAATTGGCTCAAGCATAAAACCCATGGTTTAATAAGTCAATTTCTTTAATAATAAAATTTATTTTTTCTTTCTTTTGACAAATATATTACATCATGACTTAAATACAATTATAAAGACCAACACTACTAAAGAAAAATATATTACATCATGACTTAAATACAATTATAAAGACCAACACTAGTTACATTCTTCAACATTCTAGAGAACACCTTCCTCACTAAGAGGGAGTGTTAGTTTTTGTCACTCGGACAAGTGTTTTAGTCTCAAATGGTGTCTATGACACTAGGAACATAGGTGGATTAATTATCTCCAATACCTAGAAAAGGTTCTAAGTAAAATGTCTTAATTAGATTTAATTAACCAATTTTAATTATTTCCCTAAGTCTAAGGGAAATGGGCTAATTAATCGAGATTAATTGAGACAATTCGATTTTGTTCTAGAGACTTCTAGAAAGTGAATTTTAGAAGTCAAGATGATCTTAGCCATCAATTGGAGTTAGATCATGGTTGTTGATTCGTCAACTAGAGATTATAATAGAAGATTGATGTGGCCTTTGGAGATCATTCGAACAAGCAGATTTGCAGTGATAGTAAGGGCGCAGTGATAGCATGGAGACACCAGCAATAGGGATCAACAGTGATTGGGATCATCGTACCAGAGAGGGATCCTTCACAGTGATTTCCAGATTCTCAATGACAAAGGGAGATCGATTTATCTGTTAAGGCTGAGTTTCTCCAGCTAGTGTGAATTGATTCATTGAGGCCGAGTTGTCGAGGCAAGTACGAATTTTCCAGTGTGATCAATTTGCACATGAGAAGTCGAGTTTGCCAGTGAAGTTCAAAATTCTAGTGGAGGCCAAGTTATTTTCCCAAAAAGGGTGAGTTTCCAAAGAGGTTGAGTTATTTGCTGGAAATGCACCAGTTGGATTGATTTAGGGTGTCAGAGGGGCCGAATTGATTGAGAGGGGCCCAGTTTTTTCCAAGAGGTCGAATCAGCTTGTAGAAGTCAAGAAATTACTTTACCAAAGCTTTTCTAGTGTCAGAAAAGCAGTTTATGTAATCCTTGATTTGTTGAAGAAATAATATAAACCCTCATCTAAATAACTGGTTTTCCCTTTTGAGATTTTTCCAGAAACTATTTTGTCCAAAAATATCAGTGTCCAATTTTTTTGTGTGTTATTTTCTCAATTCCTGTGATTAATTTTTGGGGAAATTGTACTTGTGTTTTTATTCAGTATTTGCTGTAAGCTAATTTACAGAAGACAAATAATCTGCAAAGGTAGAAGAATAATTACCAATAACTGCAATAGAATTTTCACAAATATCTTATCCATCTTATCTCCTGCCAATTTGCTAATTTTTCTTTCCACAATCCCTCCAATAAGCTTGAAATCTTTAAGAACATACCTCTAAAGAAGCACTTATTGTGCTGTTATTTGAATTATATTTAATTGCAGGTCATTCTCTTGGCAGTTGTCAAGAGTTGGAAAAGCTCTTAAATTGTCATTATACATCCATAGTACATGCATGCATGCATATATGTAGATAGGAACACACACCTACATGTAGATTTTATCATTTGTGTCAAGTTTAAAACCCAAGATTAAGCCAATTGTAATTGTGTCACAACCTACAATATGAACAAAATGATTACTACATAATCATCGGCAGAGATGGCATGTCAACAAAGGGAAGAAATCTTTTTCAACAAACAGAGAATTCAAAGTTTAAGAAATGTGTGCCCCTCTATGATTTCCCAAAGAAGCTTTTATTGTCTTATTATCCTCTATAATAGCAGTTCATTGTCTTAGAAATTATTGAGAATCAAGAACCTGGTAACTATTTTGTTGCCTTACACACACACACACACATATAGCCCATGTGGCATAGACCAGTTGGTGAATGGATGCATTGTTAAGGCACTCCCTGTGTGGCTCAAAACACCTTGGGTAGTCCCACCACGAACCTTCAAAATATATATATTATATATATATATAAGTATATTATATTATATATATAATCTGTATCATTGTGATTCCCATTCATGGGATTTGTCAGTGTGCCACTGTGTTTGATGTGATTGTTGATATTGTTGGATACCCCCATAAATCCTCAACAGAGACTGTAACAAGTGAATTGCCATAGAGAGTTCAACAACATAAGTTACAAAAGGAGAATAATGAGATAGAAGGCTCCTAGTATGACTATGAACTACTACATTAAAAAGCTATGACTATGACAATAAAAACCTTGCATCTCCTACATTATTTCATCGTCACAGGATTTGCTTACACCAAAAGCTTTCCTATCATTTCAACGTTTCTTTCCTGGAAAGGTAACCCTATGCCTTGAGATCTTTCACCAGGAACGTTCCATTCTCTCTTGTATATATTGGCAACATTACCAGCTATTAAAATTGCTGTGCTACAAAATTACAAAGTTTCATCTTTGTCAGTGATACAGAGGAGGTCAGGTTACTGGCAATGTTCAAGAAAAGTTATTTTCTCAATTTGCAATGTGTACTAAGACAGTGATTGACTCAAGACCAAAGGTTACAAGAGAGTTTGGCCGGTAGGAATTATGCACGAGGACCTGAGCTTCAATAAATCACATTGCCTTTATCAGATTATTGGGCCAAATAAAATCTCACATAAATTAATTAAAGATAATAAGAAAAAAAATGTATTTCAGATAGAATATGTGAAACTAACTCCACTCCTTTTGCAATATAAGGTGACACCCTTGCCTCTAGAAAAAGTTACACAATACACACACTTCCTCCCTTCTTGACCTTGATCGTTTGTTCAATAGACAAGAACTTCCAATATATGTCCATTTTAGACTCTACAGTAAACTATTACCAAAATTTTCACATCAAAAATACAGAGATTGCACATACCTAAGTTACAATTTATCAGAGAACTCCTATGCCTTGTGATTTGCACCATTTAAGGAGAAAAATATTTAGCATGACAACCTTTTCACATATTTTGAAGGTGCTTGGAAATGCAAACTAAAAAGACAATGCTTCCTTGACTTTTTAATGAAAGCAAGACCTCCTTGAAAGTTCAAAAGAAAAAAATCAACTGAATATGAAAGGGCAAAAATGAAACTTGCCTTTGTGTCACGAAGCACCTCATCCACTGTCTCAGTTGTCCAAAGACCTATTTGACCTTCAAAAAATGAGGATAGAGAAAGTCCAGCATTCTGCAAACGTGGAAGTGTTAGAAAAAAGCTGAACATAAATCCTAGCCAAAATATAGTTGCAAAAAGCACCAATGGACTTTGTGTTCTATGATAATGTTCCTATCTTTTGTCAGATTATGATATGTAACCAATTTAAATCTAGGATGACAAATAAAGTGGAAAAAGGATATAAAACACAAACAAGAGACCATGATGGTGATGATTGTGTACTGAATGTCCCAAGTCCATGAGAGTATATCATATCATGTGAAATAGTATATAAGATGTAAAGTAATCATTTATTGTGATGGTGATGATTGTGTACTGAATGTCCCAAGTCCATGAAAGTATAGCATATCAAGTGGAATATTATATAAGATGTAAAGTAATCATTTATTGTAACATCCGGGAAAGATGACTTAGTTGACAGTGCAACTTGACCAATATTTCACAAAAGTGGGTATAAGGTAATCACTTTGGGAACACCTAAAGAGACCACCCAAATTTCAAGGATGGGAATATAACACATTTCCCTCCCTCTCCACAGTATAAAAATTTTATAATATAGAAAACATCAAAATTTAATATTTTATTATTATTGAATCAAGATTTTGAATCTTGAACAGAAATAAACACAGTTCTAAATCCAATTATACAATTTCAAAATCAAATAGATGACAATCCATACACCCATAAATCATAAGACAATACATCCACACTGTTGAAAATGTAAAAAGTTTCAGTCTTCATAATTGTTCTTGTAATCATTTCAATATGTATCCTATGTAACAAACAAAAGAAAAAAAGAAAAAGTTATTATATTAAAGCATGGGTTTCATGCTTCTTATTGATAATCTTCTAGGTAAAAAAGCATGTTCTTTGTGCTTCTAGGATTTGTTAGGTCTTAGGATTTATTGTTGAGTCAAAGGAGTCAACATCATGTTTATAAGACCCTTCCGGGCAAAATGTAATTGGAAAGAGAATTTATTTTGAGTCTAAAAAGTCCTGGAAACTCCAAAAGTACAAGTCAGGCTTGGCAGCTTCAAGTTGGCCTAAAGGAGGGAATTCGACCCATTGGAAAGGCTATATAAAGGAGCAGTTCGACCTCATTTGGCACTCACTCACCAAGAAGTTCGATCTCTCAAGGAAGAATGTGATCTATAGCTAGGAAGCTGAAAGAAGGAAGAGCAAAGGTCTAGAAGGCAAGAGGAATCCAAGGAGGAAGCGAAATTTCTGTTTTTGGGCTCCATCTCTCTCACACGTGCGAAATCTAGGGTTTCTACAACTTCCTAGAAGAGGCAAAATTGCAAATTCAAGTTGCAAGTGCAACATCAAGTTGCAAGAAGAGCGAGTATTTTGTTTGGATCTCGTTGATTTTCAGAAGACTTGTTTTGCTCAAAGGAGGATTGTTGGAAGAGTTGTCTTAGGGTTTTTGTTCGGCTGCTTCAACATCGAAGCTATAGAAGAGTTGCAGTATTGAAGCTGGTAGGTCGAAGTTGCAGTTTTGAAGCTGGTTGGAGCAAGATTAAGGAAGGACTCGCTGGAAGAGCTGACCTGGTATTTGGAAGAGGCCTTCATCTAGGACTTGGGTCTTTATGTCTCATTTGAAGCAGATTCTATAAGAAGAGAATAGTTTTTTGAGTTATCCCCTTGAAGGGGTTTTGCCCTGCTGAGAGCCTAATTTTTGTGTCCTCTATTGTTACTATTTCGTTCTTGATATTTGTTTGATAAAAAAATTATAACTAAAGAATACAAGAAGATTAACAAAGTTCACAAGAAAATATTAAGGTTAAGGAAAATTGGATTTAATAAGCTGCCACCTTGCATTTTCCAACATGGTATCAAAGCTAAGGTGAACAAGAGCAGGTAGCTGGAAGGACACAAAAGAAGAGATTGATTGTCAGGGGGGATCATTTGTGGAAGGATACAAGAAGAAAAGTAGAAGACCTGTTGATCTAGAAGGAAGGTTTCTACGTTGAAGAAGATCAAGGCTACATCAAGCTCTCATCAAAGGAAGGCTTGAGAGGAAGACTACAAGAAAGGTTGCCTCTTAAGAGAAGGAGATCTATTGAAAGGCATCTTTAAAGGAAGCATCAAAAGGATCTTGGTATCATTCATCACTCTTGAAAGTTGTTGTTGGAAGAATCCTAGGAAACGCCTTTCAAGGAAATTATTGAAGTTTTTTCAAAGGTATTGAAGGCATCAAGAAAGGTTGAAGATATCATCAAGGAGAATCTTGGTTATCAAATTATTACGCTATGTCTGAATCTACGAGTCATATGGGTTCTTTCTGCAAGGAAAGCAATAAGTTCGTTGGAGCGTCAAATTACCTAGCCTGGAAGAAAAGGATTGACTTACACTTATAGAGCATGAGGTAATGGAATATGTAACTAGGGAAATTACTAAACCTAGCAAAGACACGATTCAGGAACTAGCAAAGTACAAGAAAGGGGAAGCAAGGGCACAAAGGATCATAGTTGAATCCACTAAAGATCCTCTTGTTCCATTTGTTGCAAATTTGAAAATTTTCAAGGCCATGTATGACAAGCTAGTGAACTTGTACTCTATAAGTACATCAGGACAAAAGATTCTTTGCAGAATAAACTACACAAGATGAAGAAATCAAAGAATGAGGACATGGCATCCTTTCTAATGAAGATCTCTCAATTAAGAGATCACTTACAAGGACTTAGAGAGACAAATTCTGATTCAGAAATGACCATCTATGTATTAAATGCATTGCCACCAGAATGGAGCAGCTTTGTAACAAGCATCTACTCTAAGAAAGATTCAACTCCTATTGATGAGTTGTGGGCTCAATGCATTTCAGAAGAATCAAGGATCAAAGTAAAAGATGACATTGGATCATAAGAGTAGTCTAAAGCCTTTCTAGCTCGAGTTAAGAAGTTGAAGAAGGGAAAATTTGGAAAGTCCAAGAAGAAAGATATGTCTAAGGTTCAATGCTTTAAGTGCAATGAATATGGACACTATAAGAGGGGATGTCCTATTCAACAGAACAACAAGAGAAAGGAAAGAAGCGAGGCTCACATAGTCGAGGAAACAGGAGACCCTGAGAAAAAGCCGAAGAAAGAAGATGTGAAATATCTTTACTATTGAAGCAGGCACACTGTCTGTCAGGTTATGTTAAAGTTGGCAACTATGGTCAAATTCCACTTTGGACAGCTCATTTGATGGAGATAATTATTGCATTGAATTCCTCTTCTCGAGAGGACCAAAAATGACCTGAAGACCACTAAATATGGACAAAGAAAAATATGTTTTTAAAGTGAAGCCCACACATGTGCATTTGGTCAAGTTCAACTTGAGGTCAAGTTGGACAAATTGACCCTCCTCCAACGCATATAAATAAGAGTGACCTCAAACCTCATTTGGCATCATCACAACACATCAATAGGATTGCAGGACAGCCTATTTTTCTTCACACATGCAAGGGATTTGGAGGCATCTAGCATAACAGTTTCACTTTGTTTGACTGAGTTTTCCTCGGTTTGACTTTATTTGACCATCAAAAGTTCGATTTTGGACGGATGAATTGCTGGGCACAAAAATCGAGGAAATCTGGGCACTTTGTCCAGCGTTGACTTCAGGGTTGACTGTTGTTTTGACTGCAGAAAACTACAGAAGACTTTCTCTCTATTTTGACCGAATTTGATTGGACTTTGGAGAACTGTTTTTGCTGTTATTTGACCAGCAAAGAAGGCTGCAGTTGACCGAGCTCAAGAGTGGAAGTTTGACTGTTGACTGTCGACTGGTTAGGGCTGATTTGACTGTTGTTGACTAGGAGCAGAATTTCAGATTTGGCAGGACTGTTTTGGACAGTGATTTGGAAATTAAATTTTGACTTTGACTTTGTATTATTGTACACTCTCTCTCTGCTAAACTTTGATATTTATAATAAGAAGAATTGATCAAGGGTTTTTCCCTAGCTTGAGCCAAATTCTTGTATTCTCTTGTCTTGGTTTGTCTTCTGCATTTATTGTTTATGTTTTATCTACAGTCACTGTCAATGTGATTAATGGTTAATGTGATTGTTATTGGAAAATAAGTGGAAATAATCATTTTGCTAATAAAAGGACATTGAAGTAATTGTTGCAAGCATAGAACATATCATCGTTATCTAAAATTAACATGGTATCAGAGCCCAGGGGAGGACAAAGCCCAAGCAAGAGAAAGAAAAAGGAATCACTAAGATATTTGTTGGACAAAAACTATTAACAAGTCTCCATGGCTCTACATCTTACTTCAAGACTGAGGACAAGCTCAATGACAAATATGACTATCATGCATGGAAGATTACTTTGGACCTAACTTTGGAGAAGCATGAAGTATTGGACTATGTGCAAGGAAAAGTGGTGGAGCCTCCTTCAAATGCACCTGCTACTGCGAAAACAAAATTTAGAAAAGATGAGGTCAAAGCTAAGAAAATTTCCATTGACTCCATTCAAAAGCATTTGGTTGCCTATATTTCTGATTTGGGAACTTCTAAGGAAATATATGATAAGTTGGTTGGGATGTTCAAACTTCAAAGTGAACAATGCAACTCAACTCCTCTTTCTCAAGAACAAGTTGAAGGATATCAAGATGGATAAAGGGGAGTCTATCCAATCCCACTTCATGAGAATAACTCAAATCAAGCATGGCTTGCTATCTATGGGAGAAGTTACTACTGACAGGGAACTCACTCTCATTGCTCTTGGAGGACTTTCAAGACCATGGGATGTATTTGTCACCACCATTCTCAACAATGACAGGATACCTGGTTTCGATGAGTTATTGGCTAGATGCACTCAAGAGGAGAATGATGGAAAAAGGTAAATCCAACAATGGAAATGAACCTATTGCTTTCTATGCACATGCAAAGAGGAAGAATGATGCTGGTCCAAGGAAACAAGGTCGAGGATCTAGGAGTGGATTCAAAGGAAAAGGCAAAGGAAGATGCTACAATTGCAACAGGTTCAACCACTATGCTAGAGAGTGCCCCCACAATAAGAATCCTCCAAGGGATTAAGCCAACAATAACGGCCATTGCAAAAGCAATGCCAATCAAAGGAACAACAGGTTCAACAACAAAGGAAAGAGGAATACTCCAACTACTCGAAATGGAAATGGCCGACCTCCCAAAATGACAAGAAATGTCAAGTATGATGAAAGTAATGTTGTAGAAAAACAATATGAGTTTTATCTTATTTCTGCTCTATCTACTGCCTCTCCTTCAGATACTTTGGATCATTGGTTAATTGATAGTGGAGCCTGAAGGCACTTCACGGATATAAAGAGGTCCTCTCAAATTTGGTTGAGAAGTCTAAAGATTATACTTGCAGATAATGCCACCTACCCCGTAAAAGGGATAGGAATTGTCACTCTTCACTTAAATCATGGTTAAACCATACATCTATAAAAAGTATTGTAAGTACTCGATTTGAAGAAAAACCTAGTGTCTATTTCTGCGATAGAAAACAAAGGCTTCAACGTAGCATGCATTGATGGAAAGGTATGTATTTGGCATAAAAACCCTAAAGATGCATTTACTCTTGGATTTAGAGTTGATGGTCTCTATCAAGTTGGTGGAAGTCCTTTGGGAGCTATGGCAAGTGATACTTCTCTTCAATGTGAATTATGGCACCAAAGATTTACCCACTTACATTACAAAGCCTTACCAGGAAGATGGTCACAAGGATGCCTGAATTCAATATGAACCATGAAGGAGTCTGTCAGGGATGTGCAGCTGGGAAACATACAAAGGGACCATTCCCTTCTAGTGAAAGCAAGACAACTGATATTATTCAATTGGTCCATTCTAACCCATCTAGTGCCTTGCCCATAATCTCATTGGGAGGATACACATATTGTGCAATCTTTGCGGATCACCTCTCAAGCAAAACATGGATCTATTTCTTGAAGAGGAAAGATGAAGTGTTCAAATGGTTATGTTCTTTCAAAGCATTGGTGGAGAATCAAACGGAGAAGAAGATCAAGACGTTGAGAAGCAAAAATGGAACCAAATATGAATCAAATGAATTCAATGACTTTTGCAGAAAGGCTAGCATTAAGAGGGAGACAATTGTTGCATACATTCCTAAGCAGAATGGTGTTGCTGAAAGGAAGAATCGAACAATCATGGAAGCCACCCGTGCCATGATTTATGATCAAGGTCTACTGAAATTCTTGTGGGGAGAAGTTGCCAACACTATCGTATATGTTCAAAATAGGAGCCCACGTCAAGCTTTGGATTCCAATACACACGTGGAAGTCTTCACTATTAAGAAACCTGATGTTTCTCATTTTAGAATCTTTGGTTGTCCGGTATACTATCATGTGCCTAAAGAGAAAAGGAATAAGTTGGAAGCTTCTGGGAAGAAAAGTATATTCGTCGGCTACAGTGAAAATTCAAAGGCATATAGATCTATGAACCTGGTCAAAGAGATGTGGAAGTAAGTCGAGGTGTTACCTTTGATGAAGACATTGCCCTCGAGAAAGCCATAGATCTCCACATCTCAAGGAATGATGATGATCATGCTACTAAATCAAAAGAAGAACCTCTAATGGATGAGCCTATGCCTGATGTTGATGGCCTCATGGATCTTATTGATCCACCTCTTGGTGATCCCTCTACCTCAAGGAAAAGACCACGATGGCTCAAAGATACTCTCGAAGATGCTGAAAGACATGCTACTCCAAGAGGGGCATTTTGCAAAAGTAAGAAGCGTAACAGGTATCAAGGGTACTTGGCTATCATGAGTAACATTATTCAAGTTGAACCTTGCGCGGTCAAAGAAGTTGTAAAACACCAAGTATGGAAAGATGTGATGAGTGAAAAATATGAATCAATCATGAAGAATGATGTATGGGAGGTGGTGCCTAGACCCAAGGACAAGTTTGTGGTCACCTCCAAATGGATCTACAAAATTAAACATGGAGCTAATGGAAGTGCTAAAAAATATAAGGCCAGGTTTGTAGCTTGTGGCTTCTCTCAAAAGGAAGGAGTGGACTATGATGAAATATTTGCACTAATTGCTCGATATATATACCACTATCTGATCT
The DNA here is from genome assembly GCA_000404065.3 of Pinus taeda. Taxonomy (NCBI): domain Eukaryota; kingdom Viridiplantae; phylum Streptophyta; class Pinopsida; order Pinales; family Pinaceae; genus Pinus; species Pinus taeda. Next base: position 43,484 of record APFE030605558.1, read on the forward strand.
ATTATTGCTCTCGTACCAATCAAGGATGGAGCCTACATCAAATGGACGTCAAAATTGCTTTCTTGTATGGCTCGTATAAGGAGGAAGTCTACTTGGAACAACCTCAGGGGTTCAAAGTCCAAGATAGAAGAACACGTGTATGTAAACTGAAGAAAGCCCTCCATGGGTTGAAACAAGCCCTTAGGGCTTGGTACGAAAGGATTGACAGTTATCTCGTGAAGTTGGGATTTACTAGAAGCTATGCTGATCCTAACCTATACTTCAAGGTTGAAAAGGAAATGCCTCTTATTTTGGTCCTTTATGTTGATGATCTCTTTCTAACCGGTACAAACCTTCTCATTTATCAATGCAAGAGGGAGTTGACTTCCAAATTTGAGATGAAGGACCTAGCACTGATGCATTACTTCCTAGCCTTGGAGATCTAGCAAAAGCTAAGCGAGATTTTCCTTTCTCAAGGAAAATACATTGTGAAGCTATTAGAAAGACGTGGGATGGTGGAATGCAAGTTTGTGACAACTCCAATGGAACTAAACTTCAAGAAGCTATGTGGAAGAGTTGTTGGGCCCGAATTGGCAAATCCTTCTGAATATCGACAACTTGTGGGGGCCTTGACGTTCTTGGTAAACTCTCGACCGAACATATGCTTCGTTGTAAATACTTTGAGTCAATATATGGTTGAGCCTCATCACATACATTGGGTTGCTGCAAAGAATGTCTTAAGATATCTTTGTGGCATTGTCAACTATGGTCTAAGATACATTGTCAGGAATTTGAGGCTACATGGATACTCTGATGTTGACTAGCCTGGCAGTGTGGTGGATAGAAAGAGCACGTCGTGATGTTGCTTCTCTTTGGGATCTGCTTCAATTTCTTGGATGAGCAAGAAGCAAAAATCGATTGCTCTACGTACTACCAAGGTCGAACATATTGTAGCTAGTATGGCCTATTGTGAAGCTATATGGTTGAGGAAGCTCTTCAGTGAGCTATTTGAGCACGTGTTGGATACCATCGTTATCTATTGCGACAATCAAAGTGGGATTCGCCTTCCAAAGAATCCCATGTTCCACGACCGCTCCAAGTATATTGATATCAGGTACCACATTATCCCGGATATGGTACAACGGGGAGCAATAAGGCTCCAAAACATTAGGACGAATGAACAGGTTGCTAACATCCTCACGAAGCCTCTTGGTAAGGTCAAGTTCATTGCCTTTAGAGAGACATTGGGAGTCGTGGAAGGACCCTCCCATGAGGATCCCGCTTGAGTTGGACATTGAGCTCTGGGAGCTCTTGGGGGCTTGGGTACTTCTTGGAGCTATATACGACCGTAAGGTGAGTACTTCACCTTCCCCTATTGGTACGCTATGTACAGGATGAGTGGTTCACCTTCCCCTGTGATACCCCATGATGAGTGGTTCAACTACCACTATGGTGGTTGACATGTGTGAAGGGTGAGTGGTTCACCTTCCCCTATAGGCGATGACATATGCTTAAGATGAGTGGTTCACCTTCTCCTATGGCATATGAGCAAGATGAGTGGTTCACCTCTCCTGTGGATGCCCCAACATACATCCTACCCTTGCAATCTGGGACTCTGGGGAAGTACTTCTCATATGGCCAATAGGGACACTACAGATGGACGCGTCGTATACTGTCGTACTCCCTATGTCTAGAATGCATGATGTTCAACAACTTCAGGATCAAGTCAGATTGGGGTTCTACTCCTAGATATGTGGACTTACTTTTGTCAGTGGGGAGTAGCAAGGTCTTGTGACTCACCCTCAATCAATTCTTCTTATTATCTATATCAATCTTCAGTAGAGATGAGACGAGATGAAGAGATAGTACATGATGATAAGATGGCATGATCATCAATGGTCAGATATTGGTAGGTGGAATTCTCTCAAGTTGAGAGACAGTGTTAAAGTTGGCAACTAGAGCCAAATTCCACTTTGGACGGCTCATTTGATGGAGATAATTATTGCATTGAATTCCTCTTTTTGAGAGGACCAAAATTGACCTAAAGATCACTAAATTTGAACAAGGAGAAATATGTTTTTGAAATGAAGCCCACACATCTGCATTTGGTCAAGGTCAGCTTGAGGTCAAGTTGGACAAATTGACCCTTATCCAATGCATATAAATAAGAGTGAGCTCAAACCTCATTTGGCATCATCACAACACATCATTCTTCTCTTTCTCCTCATCTGATTGGTTCGTACAGATTGCAGGACAGCCTATTCTTCTTCACACGTGTGAGGGTTTTGGAGGCATCTTTGACTGTTTGGGTTGACTTTCTACAGCATTACAGTTTGATTTTGTTTGACCGAGTTTTCCTCCTTGGTTTGACTTTATTTGACCACCAAAAGTTCAAATTTGGAGGGCTGAATTGATGGGCACAAAAATCAAGGAAATCTGGGCACTTTGACCAGTGTTGACGTCAGGGTTGACTTTGTTTTTTCCGCAGAAAATTACAGTTGACTTTCTCTCTCTTTTGACCGAATTTGACTGGACTTTGGAGGACTGTTTTTGTTGCTATTTGACCAGAAAAGAAGCCAAGTTTGACTGAGGTTGACCAAGCTCAAGAGGGAAGTTTGATTGTTGAATGTTGACTGGTTAGGGCTGATTTGACAGTTTTTGACTGAGCAGAATTGCAGATTTGATGGCTGTTGACTGAACAAAATTGCAGATTTGACAGGGCTGTTTTGGACAGTGATTTGGCAAGTCAATTTTGGCTTTGACTTTGTATTCTTGTACTCTCTCTCTCTGCTGAACTTTGATATTTATAACAAGAAGAATTGATCAAGGGTTTTCCCCATCTTGGGGTTTTTACCTGGCTTGAGCCAAATTCTTATGTTCTCTTAGCTTGGCTTGTCTTTTGCATTTATTATTTATGTCCTATCTACAGTAACTGTCAATGTGATTAATGGTTAATGTGATTGTTATTGGAAAATAAATGGAAATTATCATTGGGCTAAAAAAAGGACATTGAAGTAATTGTTGCAAGCATAGAACATACCATTGTTATCTAAAACTAATAGGTTCTTTATGAGGGTTAATCTTTCCTTTAGGATAGCATGCATGGTTGTTTACTTTAACAGGAATATTGATTTTGCATAACATCATAAAACGAAGCGTGTGACAGTAGCATATATAGAGTCTACTTGGTAAATTTGCTATGTATAAATCAGCTAGTCTTTAAGAAGATAGATGGACAATTTTGCATATTGTTCATCCAAGCATTATCTAACATTATGTTAGAGGCAGCCATCTTGCTTAGGTGGATCATTATAATCCCAGAAGAACCATCATTTTGAAAGGTTCTTGGGAGAAGCATTATGACAAGGTTAGTATACACTTTGTGTAATGTGGAAACAATATTGTTAAAGGATGAAGGAATGCAACGAGTCATGTTGTAGGCTCTTTGTGAAATACATATAGCTAGATGATGGAATAAAAGGCATAGGGATACACATTGGAAGTGACTCTTGGATAAGATTCATGTGGAAAGAATCTTGTAACAAGCTTAGTATAATCGTATGATGTTTAAAAGGAAGAATTTGACTTAGCTAACGATGTATAAAAGATTAAGACTCTCTCTAAAATATGAAAAGTAATGATTAACATCTAGTATGATCTCCGGAAGAAAAAGTTGTAACTTGGTAATCAAGTTTGATACTTGGCCGCTCTGAAGCATGAAGGAAGATTCAAGTGGAGATGGACCATAAGGATGTTGATGTATGGACGAGAAGGTCATCATGAGGAGGTAAGTCTATTTTTTATTAGTTGGTTATTTGGTTAAAATATTATTGTGCTACCTGGAAGGATGTCGCAGGAATACATGATGACAGTTGAGGCAAGTCCAACTATATGGATGGAAATGAATGAAGAATGTTGAGGGAAGCTCAACATCTGGTGCCTAGCAACTGTGAAGTCCAGATGTGCCTATCTTGGGATTGAAAGGTAGCAGTGCGAGAAGATAACCTGAAGGTCAAAGGAGATCACTTTCATGAGGAATTTATGATCATCTTGAAGTTTGGAAAGGCTTTGCCTTCATCGATGATGACAAGATGAAAGTGATGTGCAAGAAGGGAGACCTGGTTCCTCTCACAAGATTGAAGAGTGAAGATGGCTCCATGATACCCTAAAAGGAAGAAGGTTCAATATGATGAGATACAGAGAAAAGAGGGAGTCAGGCAGCGATGGAGAATTGGTAGTTGATACTCTTATGAAGACAAAAGTTATAAGGCTTGTGGTGTTGACTTCCCAAATAAAAAGGAAGTCTAGAATCTCCCATAGATTTAAGGAGTCAAGAAGTCTCCTTGAATAGGAGCAAGGATCTATTCCTTGGTCAAAAGGGAATAGGGATATCCTCTCTGGTTGAGAGGGTGTGATGTTGGACATCACATGTGCATTCTCTTCTTCAGGTAATGAAAAGAGAATGGTGGAAGACTGGATAATCATGTGTGGTTTCCTCGAGGTCATAGATCCTAGAAAGGAAAGGTACCGACACTCTTTGGGGATAGGACAGGTATCCGAGAGAAGAGTGGTCGTAGAGGACCAATATTCTTTGAGGGCTCAGGATTGGAGATCCAAGATAAGAATAGTTCTAAAAGGACATACCTTTGTGAACATCTGGATGTGGTATGTGCCTTGTAGAGGTAGTGTGGTATCACACATAAAGCCTCTCAACATAATGCTCTTAAATAAAGTAGAGATTGTCTAGTTAGGCCTCAGAGACAGTGTTGGTTATAATGATGATGCTTATAGTTGGCTTATCAATCCAGTTCTTCTTATGAGAACTCTTCAATTTGAGAATAATGTTGTACTGGTTGTACAATTATGAATACCTGAGTGTTGAAAATGTAACTATTTTCGGTCTTAATAATTGTTGTTGTACTCATTTCAATATGTATCCTATGTAACAAACAAAAGAAGAAAAGAAAAAGTTATTATTATTAAAGCATGGGTTTCATGCTTCTTATTGATGGTCTTCTAGGTAAAAGCATGTTCTTCATGCTTCTAAGGTTTATTAGGTCTTAGGATTTATTGTCATGAGTCAAATGAGTCAACATCATGTTTATAAGACCCTTCTGGGCACAATGTAATTGGAAAAAGAATCTATTTTGAGTCTAGAAAGTCCTGGAAACTCCAACAGTTCAAGTTGGCCTTGGCAGCTTTTACTCGACCTAAAGGAGGGAATTCGACCCCTTGGAAACGCTATATAAAGGAGCAATTCGACCTCATTTAGCACTCACTCACCAAAAGTTCATCTCTAAAGGAATAATTTGATCTGTAGCTGGGAAGTTGAAAGAAGGAAGAGTAAAGGTCTAGAAGGCAAGAGGAATGCAAGGAGGAAGCGAAATTTCAGTTTTTGCCATTTGGGCTCCATCTCTCTCACACATGTGAAATCAAAGGTTTCTGCAACTTCCTATAAGAGCCAAAATCACAGATTCAAGTTGCAAGTGTAGCATTAGGTTGCAGGAAGAGAGAGTATTTTGTTTGGACCTCGTTGACCTTGAGAAGACTTGTTTTACTCAGAGGAGGATTGTTGGAAGAGTTGTCTTAGGGTTTTTGTGCAGTTGTTGCAGGAACAAAGATGCAGAAGAGTTGCAGTATTGAAGCTGGCAGGTTGAAGTTGTAGTTTTAAAGCTAGTTGGAGCAATATCAAGGAAGGACTTGCCGGAAGGGCTGACTTGGTACTTGGAGGAGGACTTGGTCTAGGACTTGGGTCTTTGTGTCTCATTTGACGTGGATTCTATAAGAAGAGAAGAGTTTTCCGAGTTTTCCCCTTCGAGGAGTTTTGAGCTTGTTGAGAGCCTTATTTTTGTGTCCTCTATTGTCACTATTTCATTCTTAATGATGAAACAAATCTAACTAAAGAACATAAGAAAATTAAGAATGTTCATAAGCAAATATTAAGTTTAAGGAAAATTGGATTTAATAAAGCTGCCACATTGCATTTTCCAACACATACATCATAAGATGATACATACAATAGTATCTAAACATAATATAAAAGCCTTATATGACAAAATTTTAAATTTATATAGGCTTAAATACATTACTAATCAATGACTAAGGCTACACCTCAAGCATCATCTCCATCATAGGAAAGTGAAATAGATAGCATATTTAGTATTTGTGAGATTGAGGAATTCTTTCATCCAATGAGATTTGTACATAGATAAGGAGTGGTGTGACCATTGTAAATCTACACCTACACATCTATGGTAGTGTTCACCACATGTAATTTCCAAGATCTGCTATTGTCCCAGAGTGCAATGTTCAATACCTTCACACCACATGGGGTCCAATAAATATGTTTGTACCAGTTCTGAACGAATCCTTAGTGACTAACAAACATGTCTATCATCATTGACAAATTGCACCATGTGGATGACCAAGCTCCTCTATGGCATCCCATAGATGCACAAATTGGAAGGTGGCATCCTTGCACTTTTTAAAACATCAACTACTCCAAGAGAGAAAGGACCCGTTGAAGAGATAACAATAGGCTATCTATCCACCCATCCATTATAATAGGCTATCCTACCATCTAAGCTTGTCTCATGTCCTCCATCGAAAGCTAATCTTCAATAATTGTTTCTCAAAACTGAACTACCAAGCATCATCTTCTACTTCTCCTTCTCCATCTTATTCTTCTTCTTTCTTATGGGCGAGGGGGAGTGTATGAAGCCCCTATAGCTATGTCATTATAAATATCTCCTCTTACAAAAAGGAAAATAGGAAACATTGCAGAGAATGCCATTAGCATTAAAAATTCTTGAAACCACATCATTTGCATCTTCATTCAGTGGTATGTTATACATTTCTAAAATTATGTCTATAGTAGTCTTCTTTTTTATAAAATCCCCATTCCAACCCTACCACCCCTCTTCCCAAATATATATATCTTATTTGTTTCTAGTTTATAGACCTGGATCAAACTGTTGAGAGGCACTCGTGCAGGGAATGTTCCTTTTGCTAAAGCTAGTTGCAACCTAGTAATTTCAACCTTTTGATGCATGGTTAATTTTGGACATATTTTCACTCCCTTTTTGGAATCCACAGAGATGTTAATTCAGCATGCTATAATTCTCAGTTAAATCTACTTTGCAAATGTGCAACCATTTACCTGACCCACCATTGATTTTGGGTTTGTCTTGGTTTACTTTTATCATAAATTGGAGGAGGAGCTTTTATGGGTCATATAGGCCTTTTGTAAATTCTAAACATTTTTGGATGGGCATTGGTTTCCCACCTAGCTTTTAACTAATCCTACTTCCCATTGTTCCCATTTTCTCAACTCCATTTTTTATTAAAACTTCGAATATGAATCAAAATGGGCCATTTTCTATTAGGTATAAGTTTGTCTTCCTTAAATAGGTCATGTTGCCACAAAATCTAGCAGGCCTTGAAGAGGGAAACCCTACAAGGTATAAACTAAACCAAGAGACAACAATAGGGTACTAGCCCATTGTCAACACAGCCAAATCTCCCTGCTCTTTACGGATTTTCACTAATGGGAGGAGTCCCAATTTATGCTAAGCTCACCTGAGATGGATGTTGTAGGTATGATGTGTGAGGTGACTTGACTAGACCTACACGAAAGTCACGACAATGGCTCAAGGCCCCAATGGGAGGTAATTCGGTTTCTATGTAGAGGCCTAGGGTTACAAGCACAAGACCTGGGGTTTAAGTAATTTGTTGAGTGTTGGAATATCCAAAGGTCAAGGCCAAGAGAAAAGGTTCCCAATGGTATATACCAGCAAGATCAAGGCTCATGAAACCTTCCAGAAGCCCCTAAGTTGAAGCAATACAAAACTAGGGTTTTCCTCTTGGAGCAAACCACTGGGCAAGAAAGTTTATGGATGAAATTGAAGCGGATGCCCATCAAAAGGATAGATTTTGTGTTGAATAGCATCCTCTTGATGTTTAGGCTCTCCAATGCCCAAAACTCCCCTTGCCTAGGGATTCACACCAAGCCCTAGTTTGCAAGCTTGGCCTTAAAGTGACAAAAATTATTGGGAGAGAAAATATGGAATAAAATAGTGTTTAATCATGAACTACATGGACCAGTCCCTTGCTCCTTGGGTAATTAGAGTCTATAATGTGATATATTTGCCAAAAGTTTACTAAGGAGGCCAAAATCTTGCTTCCCTAACACCAAAACCTTGAAGAATCATCTGTAATGGAAATCAATTTTTCATGGGAGAGCAAATGAAAGGTCACCACTAGGACATTCAATTCACAAGTTATGTATGAGTAATGCATGCAATAGTTCATCTAGATAGCATTCAATTTATTTCAGCAATTAGGGCACAATAGCATGAACTTGAATCAACAACATTCCATACATTAGACATTGAAAAATAGATCTTCAACAACAAAAGCACTTACAAGATAGCATGCAAAAAGATTCCATCATTGATTCCAAAAAATAGCTCCAAAGCAACACATTTTAGCTCCAAATGTCAAAGTGCATCAATAGATCCCAATTTATCCCAAGAGACTAAAGCCAAAAACAGCTCAAGAGGCCAAAATCCAAGAGATTTGATGATGAGAAACAACAATGAAATGTTCCTATATTTATATGAAGAATCTGAATGTCTAATTAGCCTATTAGCCCCCTAAAATCATTAAATAATGTGCAAGAAACACCCTAGGTCACAAGCTGACCTAGTAGCCTATGAAAAACATAATAACTCTCCACAAGGGTGAGCCGAAATAAGTGAGATTGTTGACGTCATGCAAGCATAAGCCCTTCTATGGCTGACGCTGAGGGAAATACGTACCATAATGTGTGTAGAAGCCCTCTAAAATCAATCTCTAGGGGTAAGCCCCTAGACCCTTAACATAATCCATCTGTGGACCCCAATTTTGGTTTGCGACACAAAAAGTGGTCTCATGGGTCTCCAAGTGGCCAAAATGCCAATGCCTACTCCAAGGTTGGGTGCTCTCAAGGTGCTACGTGTGAAAAATCCTTGAAATACGGCAGCTAGAAATTATTCTTCTAACTGGTTAATTATTAAGCAGTTTATTTGCTAATGCAAACAACGAATAATTCACACTGCAATTTCTTCACAAAATAAATGTTGCGGAAGCAAAAATAGGAACTAAGAAATATTAGCACACACACATAAAATTGACACCATTGTTTTTGGACAATCGTCCCCAAAAAAACCCAATGTGGGAAAACCAGTGCAGCAGTTAAGGGTTTTATTTATTATGCAGCAGTTAATTCTGAGTACAATAAATTTGGATGCCCAACTGGCTATCCAATCTGAGAGAAATACTGGCAAAAAATATCTTAGGGAATTTACCCTCGTCTCCAAGCAATCCCTGCTCTAACTAACCTCTAAAAAGAAAGTCGTCCAAATGCTTTGTGCAGCCTCTACGTCACCCCTGCAAAGTCTGCTATACACTCAATCCGAAACTCCTGCAAATCAAGTCGTCATGCCTACTGCTGACTAGGAAAGTGTCTCTCCAGCCTCCTAGAAAAGCTTCCTGGCTTCTAGCAACTGAAAACAACCTCCTCGGCTAAATCGAACTGCTCACTTGAGGGCATGTGCAGCCTCCTAGAGAATAATTTCGGCCTCCTCTCTCTGCCTCTCCAAAACTAGAAAACTTCCTCTGGATCATTGTCTTTGCACCTCACTAGCCATGCATCCCCTCTTTGTCTCGAACTTTGCTGCTAGCAAGCTCAAACTACCCAACGAACTTAACTTGTTGGCTCTTTGAAGTGTGTTTCTCCATCTACCCATCGACCTCTTCTTATTATCTCTAGTTGGTACTCTAACAGCCAAGATTAAAACTTAATCGATGGATGAGATCATCTCCAAGTCGATTTGTGTAAATTTCTAGAACTTTGGCCTTTCTCAATTAATTACTATTAATTAACCATTTTTCCTAAGTTAAACTTAAGAAATTTTTAATCATGGTCAATTAAATTAATTGAGCCGTCTCTAGGTGGAATTTCCATAAATGATTTCTGGGTTTTGGAGAGTTCCTATGTTTTAGCCTCTCCAGAAAGTCTCAAGACTAGATCACCATTCAACACTACAAAAACTAACTCTCCCTCTTAGCGAGGAAGGTGTTCTGTCTCTAGTGTTGCACAACTGCTACAATAGCCTGTCTCTGCGACATACTCCCAAACACGTTGTTGATGTTTGACAACTGTAGTTGCCTGCCACTGTCCACCAACCACTGCGCTTACTCTGATTCATCTGTCAATGACTGTAGTTGAACCATGTTGCATCTGTGCAATTGCTAACGCTACATTACACTGCTGTCAACTATGCATCTGCACTGCATCTCTACTAACACTCCCTCTCAAGTAGTTGTTATTGTTGCAACTACTGCAACTAAGAATTATCCATAATACTGAATCAATTGTCTTTTGTGTTGCAACTGTCTACTAAGCATCTGACTGCTACTAGCCTCTACACTGTCCACTGAGAACTTTGCGCAGTAGTTGACTCTGCTACAGAGCCTCCTGCTCAACTATCAACACTGCTCTGTGCTCCTTAGCATCCGACTACCACTAGTCTTCAATTGTCACTCTGGAACTGATTGCACCAACCGACACTAATCCTCCTTCTACAGAATCATGTGGGCCCCTATAGAAAGGGTAATAATCCATGAGGAAACACTATCCGATGCTCACATCGATGGACCCTGCTCAAATCTTTGCGCAACTTTGGGACTAATGCTCCATATCGCCCCACCTCACTCCTAGAGATATAGTTGCAAACATGGCAAAATCTTCCTCCAACCTAGAGGACAACTTGTCTATCTCTGCAGAAGCTGCTGCCTAATCCTGCTTCTCCTGCTTGTCCTTCTTCCTTTGAGGACACCAAGTATTGTAGTGGCCAAACTCACCACACCTGAAGCACTTGATCTTAGATAGATCCTTCTTTTTCTTCTTCTCACCCTGCGAGCCTTGTCCCTAACTAGGAACTTTTGCTTTCCCCTTTCATGCAAGGGCCACATTGTCTTCCTCCTTCACATCTTTCGATCCCTTGTTGTAGTTGTCGCTGATGGAGACCTTCACTAGAGATTGCCTCATTTCTTCTTGCTGTACGTCTGACCACATCCTGTCCCAACCTTGGTAATGTATCTCGTCCCAAAATACCTTGGACAAAGATTTCCCATTCCTCAGAGACACTGTTCAGGGCCAAACGCACAAGCTCTGTATCTAAGTCCAAGCTCAATGATCTAACAGGGACACACTGAGTTGTCACGATGTGTAATTGGCCTACGTTACAAGAACACCAAAAAGGGTTTCTTGTAAGCTAGAGCCTAGAAGTATAACAGAATTCTAGACTCATAATAGAAGAGCACCAATAAATTGATTATAACTAATATAATTTGAGTGAATGAAGTTCCAGTTCCCAGGTAACTGCTAATGCAGAAATAAAGCTAAATACAATTAAATAGAAAAGAGAGGCATCCTGCTACATCACCTAAGTCAGAAGCATAACATTATTATATCCTACAGATCTTGGAAATGGTTAATCTAAAATCATGAAGGGTAACCATGTGTTTTAAAAAAATGTGTTTCCTAGGTTCATGGCTTTGTCCGCAGTCAGAGCAGACAATCTGTACAGAAAAGCAATAGCATAAATAGGCATACTAGACTGATGCCTTATTTGTTAATGTAAACATTTTATGAAGATGATAGACTGATAAACAGGAATCCATCATAATTCAAGCTCCACGCGTAACTGAAGAAAAATATGTTGTGAGTCTTATCTTATGTAAGCTCATATCTAAAATCCATCCAAGAAGCCTACAATCTTTAATTTTGCAGCAAGCTTGTAAAAATATATATATATATGTGAACAGTAGAGATATTCCTACCATTTTAGTCCAAGGAATTTCCTTCTTTTTCCAGTTTTGTTTGACAGGTTCTTGAGTTGATTTTTTATCTACAGATTCCAAAGTTTCCAATGTTCCATTCAAATTTCCCAACCTTTTGATTTTTGGGAGCTCAACAGACCTGACACTCTTTCTTAGTTTTTTATTCTGCTTCTTTTGCTGACTTTTTGCCTTTGAGAGCTTCTTTTTAGCTTCTGAAATATTCAGCATTGGTATCTTCTCTGAGGAAATTATTGCATTATTTGGCACAATGTTGTAAACATAACCAAAACAAAAAGATTTACTTTGAGATACATCCGATGCCGGCCTGCACTCATTACTAGCTACATCTTCCTCATCGGCCTTTTCACTGGGAATTTGACCCTCTTCAAGTTCATCATCATCAATAGGTTGAACATTTTCCCTCAAATTCTCCACAGTCACAGCTTTATTTTGCTGTATCTCAAAAAGGTGCCATTGGTAAAGTTTCTGATATAGTCATTGAAGATGGCAAGGAAGACTGACTGGCATAAAATGCTGAGTCACCACCAGTATTACTATCAGTTGGAAATTTGGAATTGCAAGTACAACCATGGGAGGAAGAGGAACAGGAGAGGGGGTGAACGCCTGATGGACAGCAAGCACTAAATCTTCTTCCTAGCAATGTGTTTAGAGCTTTTGGGCATTGGACTGATGATGTTTTGAAATCAATTCGCTCCCACTTCCAACTCTAATTAAAAAGGCAGCTGCCATCAGCATTACATTGAAACGAAGTGTTACAACCCTTGGTGGATACCAGCGACAGGCTGGAATTGAAGTTAAATCATGGTGGAGCAAACCACGGAGTTGACTCTGTCCTAGCTTATCCAGTTCTGGTTGGATGAGGTCCACTACTCCCATCTCCTGATGCTTCAGCCAATCCTATATTGACACAATTTAGTATTTAGTATATAAATATTTTTATTATCTAATATTATTAATAATTAATATATTGTAATATATCCCGTATAATATGTACAGTCTATACATACACGTATATTGATATACATATATAGCAATATGAAATATATTATTAAATATTGCTAAACTAATCCCGTTGCATTGTGACTATACACATATATTATAGTGCCATACAGCAGTATATAGTTATACAATAATGGATTGACCTTTTCTATTTCTATGCTTATTATTATTTATATAATATAATGTTGCAAATTGCCAACGACTCTAGATCACAAGATGTCTATGAATCGTATCAACTATAGAAGTTCATTATCAATGGCCTGCTAGTTATGGCATTTAAATAGAAGGAAAGAACCAGGGAATAAATTATTGTTTGCTATGGCATATAATGTGATTGACTACTTTTGCTTTCCTTTGAGGTGTTCTAAGACGATGAAGAGAGGGGCCCCATATGGGAAGGTTCCCACATGGGGCCCATTACAAGATCTTCATGTAACTCTCATGTCTCTCCATTGTAACTCGTGTCTATTTGTTGTCATTTTGGCATTTATTTGAAGCAATATTAATTGCACTTTCCAGTGTATATATATACATATATATATAGATATATATAGTTTCAAGAGAAGTAAATTGAAAGGATAAAATCAAAGTCACTAAACTCAACTTTGCACAAGAATTGTTTTGGCCTGTTACCTCCCAAGTTGTACTTAATGATGAAAGCCCTAATCCACAAGGTACAATCCAAGATGAAACTGCAAGGATGGTCGCCATTGTCACCTACGTAACCTAGACTTTCCACTTTAGGCCAACTCTCCTCTAACTCAAAGGAGGTATTTTCACTTTAGGCAGGTTCTCCTCTAACTCAAAGGGGGTATCCCTAGTAGGATTACTAAAGCTAAGCCATAAGGCATAAGGTGATATGAGAGTAGATTTAGTAAAACAATATTTTATGGTTTTTTTCAAAAGGTCAAAAGAGTGATGGAAGAAAGTAACGACTAGTGACAATCCAACTAGGACAATGGAATCAAGGAGCTATCTAAGAGGACTTATTTTATTATGCATTAGCAATTGAAATAAGGCTAGAAGACTCGATAATTTCCACTCTAAGCTTGCTGGATTTTAATGTAAAAATTCTACGAGTAAGGAGTCTAAAAGGATTCTCCTTCAACTAGGCAACTCAATTGTACCCTATAAATTGAAGTTAATAAGCTTGTTAGAATTCTTAAGAGATATATAAAGAAAACTATTACACATCAAAGACTAAGATAAGCAAGGAGAGAAGAAATGTTACCACACATCCTAAACTCCTTCCAAGTGGTATATTTTACCCTTCAATGGATCAAGGTCCTAGCCTTGCCTTTTTAGAAGAAACTAGTGGAGTGAGCCAAGAGGAGGTTGTGTAGGCTCAGAGGGAGTCTGGCATTAGAGGGAGACTGTGAAGAAGAGTCAACTACCCAGTGGAAGTTTAACCTTCAAAATTCAAGCGAGAGAGTGGATTCTTCCTAGGCATGCAGAGACAGTCATGGACCATGAGAGGAAAGTCACAGTGGTGCAAGTCATAGCCCATGCGAGGACAGTTATGGTGCACACAAGGAAACTCATGGTACATGAAAGGATAATCAAGAACCATGCAAGGAAAGTCACGATCATACAAAAAGAACTCATGGCACATGCGAGGACAGTCATGGCCATGCAAGGAAAGTCATGGAGCTGGAGATTTCTACAAGGATGGTATCTTTGAAGCCCTGGGTCTTCCAAATGGACATGGTTGCAGATTAGATTCGAAGGCAAGGGCCACTTCCAGGTAGTGGTGAACACTGAAAATACCGTCCTCACTAAGAGGGAATGTTGAAATTTGGGCAGCGCGAAAGGTATTTCCGAGTGGAGAAAACCCACAAAAAGGGAGCTTGTGGGCAAGATACCCAAGGTTTGGGGTTTTGACCCAAAGATAATGAACTTTATATTATAATTAACTGTTAAGAGGTTGTGTGGGGTCTCTTGAAGGACAAAGGGAGTTCCTAAGTCACCTCAAGAACAACTATAAATATAAGCCAAAGGAGAGGCTTAGTATCACAAGTGAGATCAGCCTAGAAGAGTCGCAGCAAGGAAGAAGAAGGTTGAGTAATTCCGTGAGCAGGAATCGACTTTCTTCTATGGATGAGGACCGGAGTCTACATGGTGAAGAGAGGCCAAGTAAGGATTAGCTAGAAGGGTCGCAATGTTAAAGAAGAAGCCCAAGCCCTAGTCTAAGGGTTGGCCCATGTTTGGTACTGGCCGCAAGAAGCATCAAGCTGACTGAGGCCTAAACAAGCCTAGAAGAGGTTATTCGTTGCTAGTTAAGGAAGGTCGTCTACTGAACCAGGGTTAAGGAAGGTTAACACAAGAGGTACGGTAGTTGTCCAAGGTACCTGCAGCATGGAGGAGGGTTGGCTACAATCCTAAGTCACAGCCCAAAAGAGCAGCAAGGGTCTGTTAGGAGGACTGGGCCCTAGATATGAGGGCTAGTATGTGGTTCCGAGCAAGGGCCAAGTGGCTAATTAGAGATCTGCAACTACCCATTATTAGGGCCTCAAGAGGGTGCCACTAGACCGCAAGAAGGGGTTGTTGTTAGGGTAGACCATGTAATGTTCCAAACTAGCAAGCTATGCAAAGCAAACAATAAAAACAACAACATAAAATTGAAACATTCAGTGCACACCCATCAAAAGTCTAGGAATAACGAACAACTGAGCCATTTTATTATAATATGGGAGAAAAGTACAATAATGTGTATTTGGTGCACATGGGCGTGCCTCAATGGCAAGCGTGATCAAGCCCAGGTGGTAATATGTCAAGCCCAGATGGCACAAATAACTGTTGCAATGATGCCCTGCGTTGCCCTTGTGAAATTGTGTCGTCTGTTGCAAAGATGTTGCTGGAAACCGCACCTCTGGTGCTCAGAAAATTACGGGAAATTAACCCCGGCATCTCCACCAAATACCTAGAATAGCTCATGAAGGCATTGGCCAAATGTTGACCTCGGAATTTTGGCCCAAATTCCCCTTAGCTCCTCTCGTTGTTCGTTGATTTGGGACCCATGTTTGACCTCTTAGATATGCCCAGAAAATTCTATAAAATTAGGAGTGTGATTCTTGCCCAAACCCAGAAAAACACAGAAAGGGTTTCCCTTGGTTCTAACCTTCAAACATTGACCCTTCACAGCTTGGCCCTCCTCCAATTTTGAATTATGTTGTTATGACTGATCCTGTCAATCTCTGCTCTCCCAACTCCGCAATCCTCCTCAAATGGCCTTCCAAATGATCTCCCTACTTCTCCCTGCCAACTCCAAGTCTACAATTCCTTCCTCCAACTCCCACATGAGCCCAGAGATGGCTCTCTGCATTGGCCCAGGTGACTGTAAATCGAACTGCTCCAATGCAGCCACCTCCTCCTCCAACACTCCCCCGAAAGATTGATCCTCCATTGTAGCTCCAATGCCCAAACTCCCCCGACAATTGTTGCCCGGATGAACCCACAAGCAACAACTACGTGTTCCTCTTTTGCGTCCTCCAAAAACACGCACTGGCTGAGACAAATGCTAAATGATGTGACTGTGAAACTCCACCAGCTCTCCTCCAAGGTAGTACGAATTTCCCTCCTAGGGTGGCACTCAAAGTCCATTGAAGCAAGGGTTGAGATCTTCGCTCGAAGACACTCGTGTGCTAAACAGCACAGTAACCCGACTAAGCAGCTCAAGCAACTAAGATTGAGTTCAATATGTCAAAAAGATAAGATGCCGAAATGAGGATAGATGCCTTCCTTATATAGATTTCATGGAGCACTTTTCCCTCCATTTTCCCTCCATCATGGGTCCCTCACTTAACCATCGATTTCCCCTCCATGCAAATTGAACTAGGGAATGTGTATTCTCTTAATGTGGGTGGCCCCCACGTACAAATTAACCACATCAAAATAGCTTCTCCTAAGTCTAGCCTCCTAATAGAAGCGAATGGGCCCCATCACCTCCAAAATCGGCCCCAAAATGCAGAAATTAATCCTATTCCAAAATAATTTACGAAGGGACATTACAGATCAAGCCTCTATGAAGGATTGTGGGACAAGCCACAACCAAGAGGAATGAGTTATAGAGAGGTCGAGGTCTAATCTAAGTGTTGTGGGTTGGTCGCAGACGTGCTAAGGAGCAAACCTGTGTTAGGGTTGGTAAAGGAGCCCTGTAACAGTTAAAGGGACTAGCTTGAGGGATACAGGAAAGTGGATCAATGGGCTAAAGGAGCAGTCTACAAGTGGATAGCAAGTAGGGCCAAGTGGACAAGGTCTAAAGGAGCAGATCTTGCGGGTTGAATAGGATTGAAAGAGTTGGTTGTCAAGGATAGCAACAACAAGTACATTTGTATATTCTTTGTATGAGGTTAGATGAGAGCCTGATGGATAGATCTCAGCCCTAGTTATTGGTGAAAGGATTGGAAGTGTATTATAGCATTGTACTGGGGTTTGTAAATGTTAATTTTACGTATGTTCTATGCTAGAGCAATTTATTTCAATTTTCACAGTTAGCTCAATATATTTTCCAGATTAGCAATCACATCAGCATTAAAGTAAACTGCAGATAGAACATAAATATAAATCGCAGAAGACAAGCCAAGATAAGAGGACACAGGATGTGGCAATAGCCAGGGACAAACCCCAATGTGGGGAAATCCTTGATCAATTCTTCTTATATGTTCTTCAATAGTTCAGTAAAGATATAGAGAGAGATAGTACATTTACAACAGAAGTCAACACTTTGACTTCCTAGATAAGAGCATAGATCATCTCTAAGAAGATGATATAGGAGATCAACTGAAGACATGCTGCTTCAATTGAGTC
>APFE030605558.1:63620-92179 GCA_000404065.3 Pinus taeda
GTATTCGGTCTCGGCGGTGCTTATAGCAACCGACTTCTGCTTCCTGCTCATCCATGATATCGAAGCAGAATCCAAAGAGAACCAGCAGTGAAAAGTGCTCTAGTGATCCTTCACATTGCCTGCCCAGTCAGCATTCGAATAATCATCCAGTTTCATAATTTCGGCAGTGTATCTCAATCCATGAGAGATTGTGCCCCGAAGATATCTCAGAAGATTCTTGGCACCAATCCAGTGAAGCTCAACCAAATATGAGCTCACCATGCTAACTGCAAAACATATATCCAGACGGAAGTTCACCAAGAACATCAATGCAAATGAGTTTATGAAACTCAGAGGCATTTCCCAAATTTGGTTCGGCATCATCACCATATAACTTCTGAAAGTTAAGATCCTCGAGGTAGTCACAGGCTTACAGTTTACCATTCCACATCCGGAATTCAAGTCCCTCTTACTTCTGCAAGTGAGAGGGTCTGCACCTATCAGAAATAGGTCATTCTTAGAAGGTGTCGATATGAGAGGTCTATCATCCACAACCTTCAAACAATGGTTTGGATCGGCTTCACTTTTAGTGAATCTCATCTTCATCTGACAGCTATCAATCCTCTCATATCAAACCCAGGGTGATTTGCTTCAAGCCATAGAGGGCTTTCTTCCACCTGCACACATGAGATTCCTGATCATGAATCTCAAACCTCCTCGAGTTGTTCCAAACCTGTGGACTTGCTACATGAGGGGAATGGTCCCCTTGTGAGATTTTCCTTCGGTACATGTCTTCAGGCATCCCTATCATCATCTGACTCACAGACCTCCAGTGCTATGTGTCAACTGACATGGTCCTCAATGGACTTTCTGCAATTTGATACAAATTTCCAAACCCTGAACCCATGAGTAAAAGCATCTTCAAAAATTCTATTTTCAAACACATACCTTTCCATCAAAGAATACCACCCTGAAACCTTTGACTTCCATTGTCGAAATCGACACCAAGTTCTTCCTGCGATCAGGTACATAAAAGAGATTCTGTAAATGAATCGAGTTACCATCATTCGATTGAGGAGTAACACCCTTCCCGGGATAGGTGGCATCGACTCCAAGTATAATCCCACGAATGTTTCCATCTCTACCAAATTAGAGAGAGCACCCTTCTATCCGATGGAGTGCCTTGAAGCACTACAATCAATAAGCCAGATTCCCAAAGAATCTAAAGGAGAGAGCCAATACAAGATAACACTTCTTTATCTTATCATAAACAACTATTGATTCTTCATACCAAGGGTTCCTTGCTTTCTTTGAAGAGTTAGTCATGTACTTGATGACCTGCAATACCTGTCATTCCTTTGATCATTGAAGATGTTCATAGAATGATTGTTATCATCATCAAGTGATGTGTCCCTGCCAGTCGAACACTCCTTCGCATAATGGCCAAACTTATTTCAACCAAGGCATCTGCCTTTCATTCCACCCTTAGATCCGGACTTCCCATAAAAGTGATCTTTAGGTAGACCATCAGAAACTTCCGCTGCGCCATTCTGATAATATTCTCTGCTTCGACTTCACCCTTGGTGAATTAGAAGAGGGATGAGGAATCCATTGATCCTTTTGTCCTTTCCCAACTGTCTTTCGTGATTGCTCTTTCAATCTTGCTTGGGCTTTGTCTTCACCTCAACTTTGATACCATGTTAATTTTAGGTATGTTCTATGCTAGAGCAATTTATTTCAATTTTCACAGTTAGCTCAATATATTTTCCAGATTAGCAATCACATAAGCATTAAAGTAAACTGCAGATAGAACAAAAATATAAATCGCAGAAGACAAGCCAAGACAAGAGGACACAGGATGTGGCGCTAGCCAAGGACAAATCCCAATGTGGGGAAACCCTTGATCAATTCTTCTTATATGTTCTTCAATAGTTCAGCACAGCGAGAGAGAGAGAGAGATAGTACATTTACAACAGAAGTCAACACTTTGACTTATCTAGATAAGAGCATAGATCATCTCTAAGAAGATGATACAGGAGATCGGTTGAAGACATGTTGCTTCAACTGATTCTCCAAGGTGAATCTTTCACCTATCATTGTGTTGCACCTTGTCATCATGCCACACCTCACCGTGCTGCACCATGCGCACCCAGCATCACTATGTTGCATTTCATCATGCTTCACCAATCATGACTGTACCCATCACTGTACTACATCATGTGCCATTGATGCGCCATGTTGCCATATTGTTCTATATGCTTGCAGCACTATGCTTGCCATGTTGTCCCATTGTGCTTGTTGTTGCTATAACTTGCATGCTTGCTGTCCCAATGTGCATGCTCGTTGTACCTTGCATGCTTGTTGTCCCAATGTGCATGCTTGTTGTCCCAATGTGCATGCTTGCTGACCTTGCATGCTTGTTGTACCTTGCATGCTTGTTGTCCCAATGTGCATGCCTGTTGTACCTTGCATGCTTGTTGTCCCAATGTGCATGCTTGTTGTACCTTACACGCTTGTTGTCCGAATGTGTATGCTTGTTGTACCTTGCATGCTTGCTGACCTTGCATGCTTGCTGTCCCAATGTGCATGCTTGTCGTACCTTGCATGCTTGTTGTCCCAATGTGCATGCTTGTTGTACCTTACATGCTTGTTGTTGCTATCACGTTGTTGCACTTACATCAGATCACTGTTAGGGGATTCTCTGATCATTCTAACAACTTTTAGGACAACCTTCACAATGAGGTCACGGACTGGTTGGGGCATCAATGACAATCCTAACAGCCCTCACACATCAGCAGCAACATCTGTCCCAAAGCTATGATCACCCTTCTCCAGCATTCCTAGACCACAGGTTATCTTGTTATACCCCAGCAGTCACAACTAGCCCTTACGCCCTCCACCAAAGTGACCCAAAAACAAGCTACTGCTCCAGCAATTAACTCGGCCTCCATTGAGTAACTCAGGCCTCCTCCACGCTGTCTTAGAGCCTCCCTCTCTTGCTGCAGTTAGGGCAATTTCAGACCTTTCATTCTTCCATAAACTGCGTTAAGGTTCTAAGGCATCCATCTAGGGTAGAGACCCTCTTCCAGGCTGCGTTTACATTGCTGCCCTTCTTGACTGTGTATACCTCTTCATAGGTTATGTTAGGGCTTCTGCATAGGAAAGCGTTAGGGCTTCTTCATAGCAGCGTTGAACCCTACCCTTGCTACAATATAAGAGCCTCCCTTTTGGGCAGCGAAGATTCTTCTCCATGAATGTAGATGAAGGCAGTGTATAGATCTCTTCGTCTAGGGCTAGGGCAAACCTCCTAGATCAGCGTATTCTCTTAGGGATTCTTCCTTCCATTAAAACCCAAATGAATGGAGAGGGAGAGATCACAAGAGAGTTGTGAGTGTGTCCAAATGACTTTCAAGACACCTCTATTTATACTAAAACATTGAGCACATGAGGGGTTTATTTGGTTGTTGGCCAACCTTGACGAATTGTCCCATAACACAAATAAATTCATATCTCCATGAATACTTATCGGAATCGAATGATCTTTAGATCAATCCTACACCTTTCGATGAGAGGGATCCAAGAAAAATATCAGCTGCCATAAATAAGATGACCCACATGGAGTTTGGCCCTAGTTGCCAATTTTAACAGTAAGCGACCATGATCCCTGGTACAGGAGCCCTATGGCTTTGTTATTGATGAATAATAAGGAACATGTTTTGGGCCAAAAATATTGTGTATTGTTATTGATATGTTTGTTGATATATTTCGTTGTGCGAAGTTATTTAAAGTTGGGCATCTCTAGTGCATTTGTGTTCCTAGGTAGGGCATAGACCTGACCTAGGGTGCATGGGATCTCCAACATGCTCTTGGATAGCTTCTTGGAGATTTTCCAATGCCGCCTCCTTCTCTACCAACTCTTGTTGTAGTCGAGTCTTCATCTAGTTGAGCCTATCCTCCTACCAACTATCCATCTAGATGATCTTCTCTCCCAAGTGTACAAGCTAGAATCTACTCTTGTCCTAATAAGCCATAACCATAGTAAAGGTCTCTTAATCACTTCTTTAGCAATGGTAACAGTTTGGCAAAGGTCTTCAGGTTCTTCTTCCTCTCTGCCATACTCAAGTAATGCATTTGGACCTTCTCTTTCAAACATTTGTTCTCTTCTTAAAACTAAATATTGGCGGGCCTTAAGTCTTCCAACCTCTACATGTGTGCTTTACCCATGTTGAGTTTGCACTCTCTTCAAAATTTCAGGAACTATGTCAAGGATTCAACTGCTCTAATACCAATATGATCTTTAAGTGAAGAACATATAGCGGCTAGCCCACTTGCTTCACCAACACAAATACTATGCAGAATTAAAATCTTAGACTCTATTCTCAGTCTTATATAGAGAGGCTTTATCTTACTGCAAGGCTACTCAGCAACTGCTCTTCAAGGGAGTCTCAAGGCAACACTAAACTCTATCTTCACAATGGCCTATTCATGGGTGTACCTTGCACACATCAAATTGTTAACAACATAATAGCAATCAGGCCAATAGAAATCAAGACTCTGCTCAAAGTAAATCATTGATAACTCCATACAGCCTACTTCCGAAAGGTAATAGCCAAATAAGAATGTGGCTTCAAGAGTCTTGTACTCTGCTCCTATTGTATGATGTTTATCTTCGGGGCTTCTGAGCTCAATGGAATTTGAAGTGCAAATTCCTTGCTCCTTCTTCATTGGCATGTAAGGATGGGTTTGTTGGTTGACATTGTAAGGCCAAAGCAAGTGCCAACAACTGGAACAAATTACACAGATTATTGTGAGGACCCACTTTTAGTTCAATGAAGTAGAAGTCAAGGACATTGGTTCTATATGCCTAGAAACTATCAAGTTGTGCACAATATAAAAGCTGCTACACTCAAGTTGAGCACACCACCGGTACCAAGAATATCATATGAAGGCTCAATAAAATGCTAAAGACAAGAGGCTCAATCCTTATGTGAGAGTTCCCAGATAATCTCTTTCCACTATCAACTGCAATCTAGATGAACATTGATGGGCCTAGAAACCCAAATGGAAAAACCAGCTTCAAATGGTAGCTCACTTCTCATTTCTGCAACCTTTAGTTACAATGCAACTCATGGCTCCCCTGTGCATCTTCCTCTATGTCAAGCAAAAAAGCCCTTTGAGAGAGAAAGTAAAGGAAGAAATATGGAGAGCTAGGGTAATGGGAAAACCAATAGACTGACCTTTCATTTCCCATTCCTCGGCATATTCACTCCTATTTTATTTTTTTCCTTTTCATTTATTCTCATTTTTTTCCTTCTTTGTCTTATTCCAATTGAAACTGCATCATCTTTTGCATAATTTACTAACCATTGTTAATTTCCCAATTAATTTGCAAATACTAAGTCTTACAACTATTCCTTAGTCCAAATCCATTCCGGATCACAGTGACAACACCAATATCATTTGTGGCATTGACTGTGACACTATAGAAGGCAGTGGATATGTCCCCAACGTGCAGGGATATGTCCCCAATAAGAAATAATTGTTATAAAGAAAGTATGATACCAAGAAAAGAATAGAACCTTTCATGGAAAGGTATATGTTAGTAGTTGGAGTTCCATTTTGAAAACAACAATGGCAATAGCAATAGCAATAGCAAACAACCAAAACCAATGACAAACAAACCAATGCACCCACACAATAGTAGAAAGAACTAAAAAATTAAAAAGGACGAGATATATATGGATAATATAGATAGATCAAATTCAAAATATAAAGAAGGAAAAAAGGAAAAGTAGCTTTTCCAACATTTTGTCTACCATATAAACAAAATATCTACAGACAATCATAGTTTTAGTGTAGCATAGATTGATTTGGCTAGTAGGAATCTCCCTAACACAGCTTTGATATGACCATCTATCAGTGACATGCTAAGTTGTCTCGATGTGTATTTAGTTATTTTACAAGAACATCAAAAAGGGTTTCTTTTATTTTATTTATCGCATAAGCTGGAAGTGCAAGAGAATTCTAGAGTCGTGGAAGCAAACCAATAAACCAATTAGAACGGGTCAAATTTCAGTAAACTCAGTTCCATGTAATTATTGCACCATATAAGGAAAAAGAAACTTACTTTAAATTAAACAAAAAATGGTTTTTTTTGCTTCAGTTATGTCGCCTAAGCTAGCAGTACAATGTTACAAATCTGTTACAGATAATCAGGAATGGTTTGAACTAAATTCAGGTAGTGTAGCTTGGCATTTTGAGAAAACATGTTACTAGTTTCTACATCACAAAAAAAATGATAGCTTAAAGTACAATGTCACTAGTATTTTAAGCTTTGTCCTCTATAGGATCAGTCAATCTACCCGGAAGAATAATAGTATAAATAAATATATTTGTCTGATGCCTCATTTGTTCAAATTAACATTTTACAAAGATGATCAACTGATAAAACAGGAAAACATGGTAATTCAAGCTCCATGTGTAAAGGAATAAAAATCTGCTGGCGGTTTAATACGTGTGTATATGCTACCTAATCGTAAGACTGATCCCACTTTGTTCGCAGTTAAATACCTTGACAAAACCCTATATCACTTGAACCAACAAACAATGTACACCACTAAAGTTTTATCTAATGCAGGTATTATCCATCTTGATCAAATTGCAGACCCAGAAAATACTAATATTTTTTCTCTGGCTTGGAAATCGGCATTACATCTTGGCATTCCTGACAATGGGCATCCTGACTGGTACAGTTACACTAATGCACTTACTGAATCTCATGTTAGGATTCTTGAAGGTGAAGATGAACTTATTTGGGCACATGCCAACATGGTCATTACTCTCCCAAGGATAGCTACCCTGTTATATACTCTGCACATAAGCCACCAATCTCTGACTGGTGGTGGAGTTTATTATGGATTTTGAAAGCTCCCCCACCAGAATTTTCATCTGGATTGTACTTCGCCACAAAGCTCCCACTGGCAAAAACCTTATGAAGCGATCCTTCCATGGCCCTACTTGGTGCATCCTATGTCGTCAAGCCTCTGAATCCATTGAGCATCTCTTCCTCCACTACCCCACCATCATTGATTTTTGGACCCTGATCCTCTCCTCTCTCTATATTACCTTCAGATGGTAGGGGAATACCATCCTAGAAGCCTGGAAAACATGGTGGTCATCAGCCCAGCCTCATAAAGCTAGAAATCTCCCCCTATTGGTTTGCTGGGCTATCTGGCTGATTCGGAATAAATTCATTTTCAGTGATATTATGCCTTATTTGAATCAGGCTTCAACACATGTCTTGTCCATTTACTCCAATATACCTAAGGATGATAGACCTGCACCCCATCGATCCATTACCCCTGAAGTCATTGACAAAAGCATTCCTTGGGCCTATTTCGATGGATCTGCCGAAGCACAGGGCTGTGGGGGGGCTTTATTACACCTATCAGAGAACCACTTCTTTAAAATTCAGATGGGTTTGGGCAATGACACCAATAACTTTGCAGAATTGATCACACTCAGACATCTTTTGCATTTTGCTTTAGAAAAAGAGTGTAGGCACCTTCAAGTTTTTGGTGATTCCAAGGTCATCATAAATTGGTTCAACAGCATATCTATCTGCCATGCACACACACTCACACATATATTGGATGATGCTCTGCTTTTAAGATCCCAATTTGACTCCATCGTTTGTCATCATATCTATCATATCTACAAGAAGCGCAACCAGATTTCTGACCAGCTATCCAAGGAGGCCACCATCCAGCCTCGGGGTCTATGGATGATTCAAGAACAGAAAGATATGGAGTCTGGACTACTATCAGTACTACCATCATCCATACATTGATCACAGAGTATAGGGGCCTGACAAAGCCTGATTTCATGATTTTTGAGCTACTGCCCATACTTTTTCCACAGAACAGTTTTATGCATATATTTATCTTTGTTTTGTAATTATGCACATACTACCAGTATACCATACCCTACAGGGTTTTTTTTGTACATAAACATCTGAATGGTGGTTCACCATAACTTACAGCGTATGTTTCTTAAAAAATCTGCGATATGTAATTTTCAAATATTAATGGAAATTACGATTTTCCCTTGGAAAAAAAAAATCTATTTTACGATATGTAATTAATATTTTACGATTTTCCCTTGGAAAAAAAAATCTACACCACTAAATCTTCTGCGAGTATATTTGCTTGAGTTTATCATCTAAAATCCTTCCAGGAAGCCTACGATCTTTAATTATAAAACAAATCTAGGAAAAATATATTAACGAAAACCGGAAAAATAATAATAATACTGACAATTTGGTAGAGATATACCTACCTCTTTAGCTGTACGGTTTTCTTCATTTTCTACATTTGGTTGGACGGGTTCTTGAGTTAATTTCTCGTCTACTGTTTCCAAAGTTTTCAATGTTTCCTTCGAATCTCCAGACTTTTTCTTTTGCCGGAGCTGATCAATCCCTGACTTTTTCTTTTGCGGGAGCTGATCAATCCCTCTGGCATTCTTTGTTATTTTTTCCTTCCTATTCTGTCGCCGTTTTTTCGACTTTGAGGGCTTCTTTTTAACTTCTGAAATCTTCGGCATTGCGGTTTTCTGTGGAACAATTATTGAATTCTGTAGCGCAACACCATAATCATAGCCAAAATAATGGACTTTGCTTTGAGATACGTCCGGTACCTGCCCGCGCTCATTGTTAGTTAAATCTTCGAACTCTTCCTCTGCCATTTCCCCGGGAATTTGTCCCTCTTCAAGCTCTTCATCTTCAACATTTTCCCTTAAATTATTCAAATCCCCAACTTCATTTTGCTCTGCCAATGAGGGAGTTTCTGGTATTGCCGTTGACGGTGACAAGGAAGACTGAATGGCATCCAGTGCATGGTCGCTGTCATCATTAGCCTTGGCATGAGAATGGGAATTACAAGTACAGCCATGGGAGGGAGAGGAACAGGGCCGAGGTTGAATGCCCAAGGGACTCAGACCACTAAATCTTCTTCCCAGCAATGTATTTAGAGCCTTTGGGCATTGAATTGATGATGTTTCGAAATCAATTCGCTCCCACTTCCAACTCCAATTAGAACACAGGTCCCTGTCAGTATTCCTGTTGAGTGAAGTATTGCAGTCATTCCTGGTGATAAGCGTCAACAGGGAATTGAAATCAAGTCTCGGAGGAGCAGGCCATGATCGAGGAGGAATTTTCGCCTCTTCTGTTGTAGCCCGATGAACATCCACGCCACCCATCTCTTGCACTGGCCTCAGCCCACCTGTGGCCACCCTAGCGTTGGTGTAAAGATTACATACTTCCAAATATTTGGATGTTAATATTTTTTTAGTATGTTGTAGAAGTGTGAGATGGAAGTCAATATCAATTAAATAAAAGTTGGTTTTTTCTAAGAAAATAAAATATAATTAGTATAAGTTTTATTTGAAGACAATATTATGGAAGAAGTTGTATATTACAAATATCTCGGAATTGACTTCAACAAAAATCTACACTAGAATGGTTGTAGAAAGAAAAGAACTTTGGGGGGTGGAAAGCATTTTATGCTTTTCAAAATAAGTGGAGAAAGGCAGAGTTATGGGACTAGAAAACCATTCAAATTATTTTTGGGCTTTTAGTGATTCCGGTGATTCTCTATAGTTGTGAACTATGGGCCAACAGTACATCCGACATGCAATGGAGACAAATTTAGAAAATTTAGAAGCGTTTGATTACAAACAAATTTAAGATTAAAAAGTGCAATTCCTTATGATATTTTGTTAATTGAAACAGTGATTGCTCCTATTGAAGCAATTGCTATACTGCGAGTCATAAGGTATTTAAAAAAAATTGAGCAAATGGAAGAGGGTAGATGGCCTACGGTTATATTTAATGATAGATTGTGCCAGAACAAAAAAACTTGGATGCAGCAAAATAACAAATGGTTTAGTAAATGGGATATTTACTTGAATGCGTGTCCCATAAACAGCAAAGAGATAAAATCTTTTGCCATGGAAAAGTTCTACAAACGTACTTGTGATAAGGAGCTAGGAAGAAAAAAAAAATTACTATATTGAAGTGTTTAATCTCACTCATAGCCATCAACCAAAAGCATGAATAGAAGCCAATATCTTTTGGAGAGCCAAAATTCTTATTGCTCAGTTAAGGACTAATTCTCATCAACTCCGTTGTGAAACAGGGCGCTGGAAAAGACCAAAGGAAGTGTGGGAGGAAAGAGTATGCATTTTTGTTCTTCCGGAAACATGGAAACAGAAAAACATTTCATTTTAGAATGTGAGGCTTTCAAAGACAACAGGGAAGTTATGTAGATATGCTGGCAGCTAGCTCCTGGGATAATCTATTTAGCGAGGGGTTTGTCGAGAAGCTGGGAGCATTTATTTTGAAGCTTCACAGAAAAAGGGTCGAATACATCAAACATATGAAGAAACAATGTGTCCCATACACTATCTTTAGCCTCGTGGATGTTAAAATAATTTCTTTCTTTATTTCTTTCCACTTGTGGTTAAGATTACATACTTCAAAATATTTCGATGTTAATATTTAATTTATTTGTCTCTTGGGCCTTCCTCTTGTGGTTTAGTGGGTATTTGCCGCTGCGATGAACATATTCGGTTTTTAATTATTTTTTCTACGATTTTTCCTTTAATTTGATTTATGTCAAAAATATGGTGTGCAAAGTAGCAAATTAGAGTAGTGTAAATAAGCTACAATTAATGTGTAACATTTAAATGTAGAATCACATTTAGGTATTCGTGGCACTAAATCATCATATATCATTATGATATTTAAGATTAGTCCCTAATTGATGATATAGAGTTTAGTTTTAATCATAGTTGGTTTCTAGTGATCATTAGTTCGCTTGAAAGCTTTGATAATTTGTAAATTCTTAATTTAAGTTA
The DNA here is from genome assembly GCA_000404065.3 of Pinus taeda. Taxonomy (NCBI): domain Eukaryota; kingdom Viridiplantae; phylum Streptophyta; class Pinopsida; order Pinales; family Pinaceae; genus Pinus; species Pinus taeda. Next base: position 74,514 of record APFE030605558.1, read on the forward strand.
TGACACTCTATCATTTCACAATAATGGAAGAGGTTATTGATCCCTATGTTCTCACTTCTTGATATTATAAGTGTTTTTAAGGTCAACGTATGATTACCATTATATTGTAGGCATATTAAGTGGGTTAGTGAAGTTTCTGTAGAAAACCTTGTAGATTCACAAGCTCATGCAATTTACTAAAACACGGGACAAGAATCTACTTGTACTTTCAACAAGCGGAAGCCAATACATCGATGAAAACAATATGAACAAGAAGAAAATAAATCAATGGCACATAATACAAGATGTATCTTGGGAAAGCCACTGCTCAAAACCCCGCTATTTGTATTGCATATATCATAAATATGAGTGAAGATACAAAGCTTGTTCTCACTAGAACAATTTTGCACAAGTACGCTCAACTCTCTTAGCTCACAAGCAAGCTCTTGGCCAACACTTAGCCAATTTTGCAGCTCTCCAAGCCCCTAATCTCTTGCTTAATTCCTAGGATGAATAACGTGTATTTAAAGGGAATTCATGCTTCCAAAACTGCGCAATCCAAACATATGTCCTTATATGATTGCATGCATGATCTTTACAACTCAGTAAATCACACAATGATAGTACATTATCCCTGCACTCTAGTCTCAATTAGGTCTTTCTCAGAATTGACATGCATGAGTTTCTAATGAGGGAATCTTCAGTTAACTAGAGTGACATTTGTGGATGCACTAGTCTACCAACTGATTATTAACTCCCTATTAGTTCCACAAACATTTTGGAACTAATTTAACTGAACATAACTCAGTAAACTGAGTGATCTAATTACAACTCACAATTAAACTCATATTGAACCCCTAAAACTTAGGGAGAACATATACATGACTTCAAAAAGACTTCCAACTCGAAATTCCTAAGCTAATTAAGCTAATTAAACTTAATTAACTAGTTACAAGTCGCTATGAGAATAGAATTCGATTTTAATTCATAGTTTAATTCAAGGACAAATTAAACTGGAATTTCTTGTTGCCATTTCTCAACACTCCCTCTCAACAAGAAAGGGATTATCAGTTACCCTGATCCTATTTCTGTGAAACTTGAATTTACATCTTGACAATGTCTTTGTCAAAATGTTAGCATCTTTCTCCTCCATGTGAATGTACTCTAACAACAAAATTGCCTCAATACATAATCTTTGAGATGATGATATCGGATATCAATATGCTTGGACTGATCATGAAAAACTGGATTTTCAAAGAGTTTGATACAGCTCTGATTATCGCAGTAAATTATAGTTGGATCCATCTGTTGACCAAACAAACCAACAAGGATCTTCCTCGTTTAGATGACCTCACATGTTGCCTGACTTGCAGTCATGTACTTTGCCTCTGCCAAACTGAGTGCAACTGATCTTTGTTTCCTGTTGTACCAGGAAACTGTTGCTGACCCGATACTGAAGATCCCTCCTGATGTGCTCAACCTGTCGAATGGACTCCTTACCCAATCTGCATTGGTGAAGCCTTGAAGATTCACTCCCTTTGTCTATTTGTACCATAATCCATACTGAGAAGTGCCCCTGAGGTATCTCAAAACATGCTTTGTCGCCTTCCAATACAGCTTGGTAGGCCTAACCATCGCTTGACTAAGTTAGTTAACTGCATAGCACATATCCGGTCGTGTGTTCACCAAGTACATGAGTGAACCCACAAGTTGCCTGTAAATAGTAGCTTCCACTACTTCCCCTGAAGTAGCATCCTCCTTCCTCTAGTTACCTGCTAGAGGAGTCTCCATGGGTTTTTTGCTCTCCATGTGAAATCTCCTGAGTATCTCATTGGCATACTTGCCTTGAGACAAAACAACTCCCTATCTCCCTGCCATACCTCCATGCCAAGAAAGTAATGCATGAGCCCCATGTTCTTCATCTCAAACTCTCTTGCAAGGTCCTCCTTGTAAGACTTGATCAGTTGATCATCACCTGTCAGTATGAGATCATCAACATAAAGTACAATGATCAATAATTTACCTTCCACCACTATGTGGTACATGTTCACATCCGCTTCATTCTTCGTGAAGCCCAACCCGATGAAGTAGCTATCCATCCTAGTGTACCAATCACAGGGTGCTTGCTTCAGCCCATACAACACTCTCTTGAGTCGACACACATGCAACTCACGGTCAAAGGTCTCAAAACCTTCAGGTTGCTCTATGTACACCTCTTCCTCAATCATGTCGTTAAGGAAGGTTATCTTCACATCCATCTAATGTATCTTCCAACCCATCTGTGCTGATAGTGCCAATATAGATCTTATCAACGAGTACCTTGCAACAGGAGCAAAGGTCTCATCATAGTCAATCCCCTCTACTTGTGAAAAGATATGGGCCACAAATCTAGCCTTATGCTTCTCCATGCTACCATCTTCAGCTTTCTTTACCTTGTAAAGCCAATGGGAGCTCATCACTGACTTGTCCTCTGGTCTTGGGACCACATCCCAAACACTATTACGAACTACGGAGTCATACTCCTCCACCATGGCATCAACCCAAACCAGCTGTTGCACTGCTTCCTTAAAGGAAGATGGCTCTGTCACAACACATTCACCCATAAGAGCCATGTATCCAGTGTACCTCTCAGGTGACCTCCTCTGCTTGCGCTGAGAAGTGGGTGCTCCCACATTCTCCCGTGCATCATCCAACAATCTGTCAGCCTCTCTAGTGTGCTTTCTTCCCTCTTTGGAAGACTCTGCCTAAGTGGATATCTCCACTCTCGGATCCTCTGCATGTGGCTGATCCACATCAATCTGAGGCTCCTCAACCTTAGGAGCTAAAATCTCCTCATCCACATGTAGATAAAGCTCCCTCTCAAGGGAAACTCGCATGGCCTTCTCCTCATCAAATCTGACATCCCTGCAAACCATTGTCATCCTACTGATTGGCAAGTACACTCGATAGTTGTGAGGTGTATCAATGTACTCCACAAATATCCCCAACTCTGTTGTCGGCTCAAGCTTCTTCCGTGTATCTTTGGTCACATGGAAATATACCGATGACCCAAAAATCCTGAAGTGGCCACGATTTGGCCTCATATCAAAATAAGCCTCCTCTGGTGTCTTCATCTCAAGTATCTTATGTGGGCTACGGTTCTGAATATAAACCACTATGTTGCATGCCTCAGCCCACAAGTGCAGTGGTAGGCCCTGATCATGCAACATGACCCTTTGTTGCCCCTACTATGCTTTTGTCCTTCCTCTCGGCCACCCCATTCTGTCGAGGGTTATGGGGTGTCGTCAACTCTCATTTAATCCCTTCCGCTGCACAAAAGTTCTTAAACTCAATTGAGACATACTCACCATCGTTATCACTCCGTAGAGTCTTAACCTTCTTGCTCGACTCTTTCTCCACTAATGATTTAAACTCGCAAAACTTTGTGAAAGTTTTATCCTTTTTTTCTGCATGAAAAATATCCATCATTTACGAGAATAGTCATCAACAAATATAACATAATACCTGTGTTTGGTCGTGGATGCTGTCGAGAATGGTCCACACACATCTGAATGGACTCGCTCTAGAATAACCTCTACTCAACTGTCTTTGTCGTGAAAGGAAGACTTGGTGTATTTTCCCAAAGTACACCCCTTGCATGCATCAACTTGCTCAAGCGTATCCTTGGGAAGATCGGTAGAGATCTATTGCAATATCTTCAAAGCCCCATGATGCAAGTGGCCCAATCGCCTATGCCACAACTCACCAACATCTCGGCTCTGCACCCTTTCTTATTTTGTGCTTAAAGAAAAACACTCCTCTACCTCCATCTTATAGAGATTCTTCACCCAAATGTCTATCTTCTTTACTTGACCCATGGCTTTGTGTCGAAGGAACGCCTTTCCTTTCGAGAAGATCACATTATAGCCTCTATCCTCAAGCATGGGAATGGATACCAAGTTCTTCTTCAACCTAGGCACATACGTAACATTCTTCAAGGTGAGTAGAGCCCCATGCTCCCTCTAAAAATTAATCGTGCCCAATCCAGTAACACTATACTTCCCGTCGTCACCCATCTCGATATGCATCTGGAGATCTTTCTCCTCCAGGTCACTAAATAAATCTTTGTCACCAATCATGTGGAAAGAAGCTTCGCTGTCTAAGTACCATACACTTCCCATCATTGATGAAACCATGCATGTAACGAGGGAAAAGTCCAATTCGAATTGAGAGGCTAAAGCCTCACCTGTCACTCCTCTAAAGGACTTCTTCTTAGACTTCTTGAGTGGACAATTTGTAGCAAAATGGCCAAGCTCATGACAATGAAAGCACTTAAATTCCATCATGTCTTTCTTCTTACCTCCATGATAATAATCTGATTTGGAATTGGAAGCTTTCCCTTTCCCCTTCTTCACCTTAATCGCTAAGGTACAGTTCTCTTCATCGTCAATCTTTGATGAAGAGCCATCCCTAGTGTTCCTCATGATCTCCTCCTGCATCAAATATGACCACAGTCGTTCCCAATCTGGAAGCTTCTCCTGACCATTGACAGAGTCCTGATAACTATGCCAACTCTTTGGGAGTCCTATAAGAGTAAGACTCACCATATCACCCTTGTCAATTGTGATTCCAACACTTCCAAGTTCATCATGACACTGAGTGAACTTGGTCAAGTATTTTGGAATCATCTCGCCTTTCTCCATTTTTATTTTTCAAAGATTGTCCTTCAGTGCCAATTTCCTTTAGTCACTATTGTTATGATACAATTATGTCAATGTTTTCCACATAGCATACAGAGTTTCCTTTCCATGGAGACTCAAGACAATATGGTATTGAACTCCCTCAAGGATTATCCGCCTCGCCTTCACCACACGCGTTTTCCATTCGGCCAAATTTTGGTGCATCCAATGTTGTTGGCTTAGGAATTTCTTGATCAACGAACTCCTTCAAGCCATTATCCTCCAGCGCGGCCTCCATGTTGTCCCTCCAGGCTATAAAATTTGAGTTGCTTTCCAAGGAATACTCGAGCTGCAAATTGTAGAACGCCATCTGTCAATCCTGAAGTATGTATTACAAATTCAAATTTCCCCTGTAACCCAAAACTCAAAACTTCGAAATCTCCTCTAGTATAATGTTCTCAGCTCTAATACCATGAAGAAAATCATGAGGATTCACAAGATCATGCAATTTACTAATGCACGGGACAAGAATCTACTTCTACTTTCAACCAGCGGAAGCCAATAGATCGATGAAAACAATATGAACAAGAAGGAGATAAATCAATGGCACATAACACAAAATGTATCTGGGGAAAGCCACTGCTCAAAACCCCTCTATCTGTATTGCATATATCATAAATATGAGTGAAGATATAAAGCTTGTTCCCACTAGAACAATTTCACACAAGTATGTTCAACTCTCTTAGCTCACAAGAAAGCTCTTGGCCAATACTTAGCCAATTTTGCAGCTCTCCAAGCCCCTAATCTCTTGCGTAATTCCTAGGATGAATAGCACGTATTTAAAGGGAATTAATGCTTCCAAAATTGCACAATCCAAACATAGGTCCTTCTCTGATTGCATGCAATATCTTTACAACTCATTAAATCACACAACTGATAATACATTGTCCCTGCGCTCTAGTTTCAACTAGGTCTTTTTCGGAATCAACATGCATGAGTTTCTAATGAGGGAATCTTTAGTTAACTAGAGTGACAATTGTGGATGCACTAGTGCATCAACTGACTATTAACTCTCTATTAGTTCCACAAATAGTTTGAAACTAATTTAACTGAACACAACTTAGTAAATTGAGTGGTCTAATTACAACTCAAAATTAAACTCATATTGGACCCCTAAAACTTAGTGAGAACATATACATTTTTTCATAAAGACTTCCAACTCGAAATTCCTAGGTTAATTAAGTTAATTAAACTTAATTAACTATTTACAAGTTTCTATGAGAATAGAATTCAATTTTAATTCATAGTTTAATTCAAGGACAAATTAAAATGGAATTTCTTATTCCCAATTCTCAATAGTTCTATGTGGTTATTTATTCATGTTACAATAATCCTGGCAACCAACATCCTCACTCTAAACTTTAAGAGCAATTATGCTTGATATATTTCCAATTGTAGCCTTTGTACTTGTATTATAATACGCAAACATTAAGTTATACAAATTTGATGATGAACCATAATAAGTGGTTCGAAACGTGTTGACCCTAAAAACTAATTTGTGATTTCTCTAGAAGATTTTTTGTATAAATCAAAGAGTTGTCATGTCAAGTAAAATAAATAAATTTGTTTTATGTTGTCAAAGGAAACTTCATTAAAATTATAGGGCCCAAGGAAGATATTCTCCTAGTGTCACTACTTTCTAAGATGTGGAGGTCAAGATGTATTAAATATAGAGCGACTTCCCCCATGCCCATGTAGATTTGGCTAAGGGACAAAACCAAGAGAGGTGTTTCAAGGTTTTAGCTCGTCCACATTTGAAACAACATGGATTATAAACACTTATACATGTGTATATTTTGTTAATATTTAAACCCCCTCTATAAATAATTGAGGTTCATCAATCATGTATCACATAGATTGTTTGACATGTGCCAGGATGTGTGTTTTGTGTGTGTGTGGATAACCTTATTTTCCAAGCAATGTCCTTGAACTTATAGGAGTCACAAGGCTTTCATGATGGCACAAACAAGAGACATTAGAGGCAATCGAAATGAAAATGGCATGCTCAATTGTAACAAGGAGGTCCTCTACATTTGTAGTGTATTCATGTGGAATCTAAATAAATGGTCAACACTGCTTCCTCTTACTTTATTGAAGTTCAAATCAATGTATATTACCTATACATCCCCTCATACTTTGAATCCTCTTGCTTAATTGGTTTCTGGAAAGAGAAATATATCTAAACAATGACAACAAAGAAGGCTTGGACTCGGAAAGCCCAATCTCCTCGAGATCTAGATGCACTATGGGAGCCTTGTTCAAATTGGGTTTCCTCCCAATAAGTTTTGTTGGAGTAGAGAATGAGATTTGAGAAGATTGGAAGCTCTCTTAGGCTAGCAAATTGAACTATGAGCTAGTAAAAGTCAATTTTAAAGTATTTAGCTTCTTCAAAGCACTAAAACCCTCATACATCTTTCCTTTCAAATAATTCTTGCTTGTCCTTAGAAATTGAAGCTCACACAACTAACCCAATGCCTTAGGTATTAAATCCACAATCTAGTTGAGGATAATGGTCAATTTTACAAGAGAAGTCAGCACGCCCATGGTTTCATTGAATTCTACTCTCTCCACAAGGAGCCAATGCAAAGGTTCCTAAGTTGAATGCCACCACATTTGAATTGCATTGATGTTATAAAAAATCCTAGAGAAACCATATTGATCTTTTATAAAATTCCATGGGGGCATATGTGTGGAGCCTAGCATGTCTTGCGAGTTATTTTTAATGGATTGGATGACTAAGAAGTCCAAAAGATCCAACATTGGCTATGTTGGTTTTGGCATTGCCATAGCCAACACAAAGGGGTTTGATTCCTACTAATTTTTCCTCCTTTGTTCAACATCTATCCTTTGGCCTCCAACTCCATCATTGGTTCACAACCTTAATCTCCCCTCTAGAAGAAACAATAACATGGTGGCTTCATTGTAACAAAAATTATTGGAAAACTATCTATAGAGACAAACATGTATGCATGTAGAATTGAGATTATAAAACAAAGGCAAGGTAAGGAAATCGATGATAGTTTAACTATACAATACTTTTCCTTGTAAACCAAGATAAAGTATTTCATCTTCCATATTATTTTTTTCTATGCTAATGATTTTTCTCCTCCAATATCCATATGCGCTCAAAGCTATCTTTCACATATATGATTTTTAGTGAATTCCAAACATCTCAACTCATTCTATATCTCCTCCAACCATCGAGCAAATGAGGAACATGAATTACATACCTAGTTTTTATCACTATAAAGGTTTTGTTTAGTTTAACCATGATCTTCCCCTTCCTTACTTGTTAATAACACATCATTGAAGTGGTATATAACTTTGTCTTCTTGAACAAAGGGAGGGTTTTACACCCACATGAAGTCATTTACCTTCCCATTTTGTATCAATAACAATTCTAAATTTACATGTCATCAAGTTATGCATCCTACTTATCATGGCTATCACATTTAATCATCCACTATGAATGATATATATTTTACCTCTACATTGACAAAAATAGTGGCCCTCAAGTGCTAGTCAGTGGGCTATTTATGACTATCTAGGGGTCTAAACTAAAATAATCATGTAGGTTGATCCCTTGCTAGAATAAAGGGAGAAGAAAACTTTATTAAAAAAAATAAAAACGCACTAATTGCACCTCACTTTATTGTGGACCACCAAAATTTCTGTGTACAACTTTATCCACTTAACTATTTCATAAAAAAATTGCTCATTTCATTTGGCATTCCTAGTCTCTTCTATTTTTTTTTCTAAGGAAAAAAGTATGTTATTTATTTATATATAAAATATATATATATATATTTACATTGTAAGATGCCTTGAGGTATTCAAAATTAAAGACTTTGCATACCTACCTTATATGTCAATGAGTTATATAAGAAAAGATAGTTGTTCCTTAACTTTAAAGGTCATTAATTACACCTTTCAATATCAAGATCTAAAAAATAGTCCACTATCACAAATCTTTAGGTTGTATCTTAAAAAAAGTATGATTTTCCCATTACTTAAAAAGACAAAAATACAAAAAATTACATCTTATAAAGGCAAATCCTCAATCTGTCCATGGTCAGAAAAAAGGAAACCATGGTGCCTAAAGGAGATCAATTGTGTGCCCATCTCGAAAGATAAATATGGTCCAAGTACCATGCTCCAACCCTAGTACATCTTTTGAAATGCCATTTTTTATCTTGTTCATGTCCTTGAGATAAATAAATGTGTGAGAAGGTCATCTTTTGTTGTTGTACATCATGAAAAAGTGGTTGTAGAGTAAAAGTTTTTAGAGTTGCTTCCTTTTAAATTGACTATATAACTAGTAAAGAATTTTTAGAAAATTATAGTTGTGTAATAACATATTCTTGACCCAACTAGAGGGTTTCTTTGAGAGCCATTAATTCACAATAGTTATTAGTTTCCCACTTAATCCTAGATTTGTGAACTATGATGTGAATTGAGGAGAGATTCAAGATTCCTCCCAAACCTCTTAACAGAGGATTCCCTTGAGAGGTACCATGAAAGTATGCCCAAGGAATATTTGTATTAATGACTTCTTCTTTTTTGCTTGGTATTTTTTGTGCTTCCTCAACCTATGGATAAGAATTAATATATTTAGAGACTAAATCACACATGTAAGGGTAGGGTATCATGTCCTTCAAAAATATTCATGTTTGCAACAAGCCATATTCCTAACGTTATTGATTGAAAGACTCTCATATTCTTTATGTACTTGCTTGTATACCAAACATTGAGAGTTTCTTTAGTGCTTCCTTCTTCCCCTGCATTCCTTAGTGTTAATAACTTCCAAAATATTTCCAAACCTCTTTGGGAAAGGAACAATTCATATGTAAGTGATCTATAGTTTACTTTTCTTGTCGACATAGACTACACCATCCTGGGTGTTAGACACCTAACCCTCAAGGATTGGGTGAAAAAAATGTAAATATGTAAATAAAGGAAATTGAAATAGTAGAATAGGAATATACTTTGGAATATGAATCCTAGAGATCACACTGCCTTATGCTATATAATGTTGATTTACATTAATGAAAAAAAACAAATTCGGGAGGTTCCATCCTGGCCTAACATGGTATCAAAGCACAAGTCCTAGGTTCCAAGTTTAGACATTGTGTTCTCTCCATATGACCAGTTTTGTCATGCTCATACCAATCTTCTTTGCCTACGTGTGTTACTTCTCCACCATAACTCCTCTACCTATCACACCCTAGGGCAGGTGTTACCTTATTACACTCAAGAGTTACTATGCACTCAGGTGTCAAGCATTACTCTCAGATCTCCATTATTTTATTTTCAACACTCCCAATGTGAGATCCAACTGGTAGACCATCAAATTTTGGCCCTATTGCGTGAAGTATGGAAGCTTGAACCTCAAAGTTATCTTGCAAATGCATGTGAATGGAAAGGGTCTGCATCTTTTGCTCGCTATTAGTAGAGGTAGCGCTAGTAGGCTACAACAGTTACGAGAGACCTGTGAGATTCTTGAATGAGTATAGTGACACTTGAATCTAGTCGCACTCGCGCAACCAAAACTACTAGAGGCCTCTTAAATTCCTGATTGATCTGTGATGGTTTTATGGTTGGAGACACCTAGGTGTGAAGGTTGTAAAGCGTGGATGTGGAGAAGAGAGAATTGAGAATTAGCGAATCCAACATCGATGGATGTTCAACCAATCCTAGACTCGGCCACCTTCATTAAGATTCGAGTCGATAATCGAATGCCTAGACCCGAGAACCATTGACATCTTCCTCAAATTCCTTTTTCACTCTCTTTGCAAAATATTTTAAACCCTACTACACTTTAGGTCTTACATCATCCTCAAATATCTCTACCTAGTTTTATGGAGACACACATCTCCCATTTTTTTTAGTGCTAGGGTTTTTGAAAAATGCTTGCAAGTATTTGGGTGGTTGTTGTGTTTTTTACATCTTTTTTGACGTTATATATGAAATCCTACTCTTATTCCCAAGTGATCCCAATCGAATCATTATATTGTTTTTCATCCATCTTAATGCTTTTAGAGTGGAAAAAGTGGAGGAATAAACTAATAGGACCATTTTTACCGGTGTGACCCAATTTGGAAAAACGGGGTCTGAAACCTTCTGAGAGCATTTTGAGGCACCATATGACATTTTTTGGGGGTAAAAATTTAACACTTTAGTGAAACACCTTTTAATATTATCCTACGCACAAAGACCTTTCCAAAAATGCAAGAACAACGTCAATCAAAGTCTATATGTGAAAGTTATGCCACTCAAAACTCGAATTTCCTATTTTCACCACCATAATTGGAGAAGATGCCACGTCAGCCCCTGTTATTCACAAAAAAGGGTCTAGCCACATGATTATGATGAAGAAGACTCTAGAAGAATATAAATTGTAACTTTGGTTAAGAGTTGAGGTAGTCAAACCTAATCACTAATGGTTATCAAGCAGTGTTATAACGAGGTCACATATGAGAAAAAAATAGCCAAGAGAGATAGGAGATAGAGCACATTGAGAGGATTTGTGCATTGTAGTAGTCCATAGGCCACATGCCATACTTCTTTGTAATCACAACCATTTTCTATTCATAGAAAGAGAGCAGAGTAACTCACCTTCCATCTGGGTTTTTCTCCCAAAAGGGTTTCCTAGGTCATATCTTGTGTAAAATGTGTTTGTGAGTTTTTATTTCATTGTTCTCTGTTTTCCACATAATCTTAATTCACACACATACACTATTAACAATAATCTACAGATCCATAAATCTAAAAAGAAATAAAATAGTAACAGCATGGAATTTCATATTTTAAATATAATTTTATCATATTTGTTGTGACGGGTTGTCCAGTAGAATATCCACGACAATTTACTAATCATTAGGTTTATACATCGGTGGTAAAGATGCATTCTCTCATTTCCATTGTTGGAGTAGTATTTATTGGCAAAGAGAACTACAAAAAATGGTCACAAAAGATTATAAATTGTTAGTGGTAAATCTCTAAGTTAATGTGCCAAAAATATACTTTTAACCACTAATGACTAAAGTGGCTTAACAACACAAAATGAATAAAAAAAATCTAGTTTTTTTTTAGAACAGAAAAAACGTTTTTATTAAGGTGAGTTAAGAAAGTACAAATATCATAAGCAGCATGCCATGCCAATTTGGAACAAGCGCAAAAATCATTCCAAAGACTACTGTGAAATACAAAACACCTTTACATACTGGGAAAACAGAAGAGCAAAAATTATGTCGAAAATACTAAGTAAGAAAACCACAAATGTTTCATACAACATATCCTAATTGTTCATTGGTCTAAGGTCAGATAAAATGACTATCCTAACTGTCCCATAATCAAAATTCCTAAAGAACTAATGTGTCTAGTTTCCTATAGTTCACCATAGATAAAGGATTGGAAATGGATATTTCTAGGAACGATGCTACATCCAGTCTTAGATAGATTGTTGGCCTCACCATTTTTTCGCCTATAGATGTGGGTAATGGACAATTTGCTAAAAAAATTCATGAGAACTTTGATCCTCTACTTCCATTTGGAAAGTGCATGAGATTCCATATTGCAATTTCCATTAACCCAACAATGATAGGTTTGGAATCTCCAAAAACAAAAAATTCCCTGAGGCCAAGCATGTAGACAATGTAGGACCCCCCAAAGAGCAAGGAGTTATACCCTGGTATTGGAGCCTGAACCACTAGACTAATGAAATTTGAGGAAAATATTTGGCCCCAAGTGAGTGGTCGTGTCGCTGCCACTAATACCAAGGGAGGATGCTCCATTGGAAAAACCCACAAGAAAGGCATACCATAGATTTTTAGGAGGTAGGATATGTTTAGAACACCTAGGGAAGGGAGAGTAGAATTCCAGGTAGTAGGTAGTGATCCTACTGCATGTCCTCTAGATGTCAGTCTACACCTGCTCGAAGATGACGACGTTCCTAGCTCTCCAGATGCTGCTGAGAACAAAAAATGACAAAGATTGTCGCTACATTTTTTTTGAAGACCATTGATTAAGGCATGAAACAATATCTACACCGATCCTAATTGGCTTGAATTTGCAGTGTATGAAGCACCCTATACCAAAGTCAGGAAGCAAAAGGACAAAGCATGAACAAATGATTGATGTCTTCGACATGTGACAAGCAGAGAGCACACCTATTTGGGCCCTGGAAACCCTGCTTGGAAAGGTTGTCCCATGTCAACACACGTTTGTGAGCCACCAACCAGATAAAACACTTAATTTTTAGTGGCATATTCCATTTCCATGACCGTGAGAGCGAGGGGAGTGGAATGTTCAATCCATATTGTTGGGATATTAGGTAATATGCCTCATGAACTATGATTTGCCCTTTCATATAGCCTCCAAACCAGATTAACTGGTCCTCCTTTGGGAAGAGGACGATCCCCACAAGTCTAAGAATGGAGACATATGCACCCATTTTGAAGTACTTTGTGCAGGTAATCCATGGTCCCCAACGGATTTCCAACTCGTGGAAAAAGAGGAAGAGGGCGAAGTAATGGCTACGTCTTTTAGGACAAAAACTTCCAAATTATGTAAGAAATTGAGGAGTGAAAGAGAAAGTATATGTGTACATTCCAAACCAGAAATAGAGTCCATGCTGATTTTCGGGATAGAACCAGTTCCAATATCCCACTTTAGATTGTAGAAAAATTAATGCTTTGTTAGTAGCAGGCTAGGCCAACTTGAGAAATCTGAGGGGGCATAGTTGCACCGGAACGGATCCAACCCAAAAGGTCATGATTTTGAAGATATTTTTGTTTAATTATATGGTTCCAAAGACCATCACCACTAACAACCCACTAGAGGTTCTTAAGAAGAAGGGCATAAGTGAAATTTTTAGTTTCCTTAAGGCCCCATCCACTGAAAACAACAGGTTTGGTCAGTGATTCCAGTTGAGCCAAGTGGATTTTCCTGACATTGTTGATTTGTGTAGCTTGGGAAGTACTCTAAGCCCTAGGGTTTACAGTTTGGAGAGCAAAGCGCAATAACGGTCACTTGTGGGCTTGGAAACCAAGTATGGGGTTTTACACCAAATCGTGTTTGGGACAATTCTGGAGGCACATTTCTACATGTGATGGCATGAGATGATAGAGGGCGGAAAGGAGAATCCAACGCTTTGAGAATCATCGAATTCTGAGTTGTAGAAGCGGAGAAATGATTTTTTGAAGTTGACAAGTAATTATTGGTTTTCAAGTCATGTTGGCTTGAAGTAAAATTCCTCCAATAGATGTGTCTCTTTACTAATTCGTTGGAGCCCCTTTGTTGGCTATAAATAAAGGGTGATGACATGTTGTTTTAGTATCCAACTGTGCAACATTTCCTCCAAGAAGAAGGACTCGATGGAGAGAGATAACTTTGGTCTAGCTACAACACAGAAAGGTATAGGAAAACGATGGTTTGGGTGACTGTTTTAAGGGCCAAGATAAGATTCGAGGTGTTTTTCTCAAGTGCGGAAGAGGCAGGCAGCTAGGTCGAGTGCGAGAGGAGTAGAACATTGTTGTTGGAGTACTGTTTGGGAACCATTCTTGGAGGGCGGGGCTACATGATAGTTGTTGTGCTAGGCCGCAAGACATAACACACAACTAGGGATTGCGTGAGGTCCGTCAAAGCTGGATAGTGCCCTAAGAAGGTAGCGTGGCATGGGAGGAAGCTTTCCAAGGTGGGCCATAACCCTTAAAGGGTTGTTTTGTTGACTGTGGGGTGTGTTTAGGGCTACAGTAAGTGCCCTAACTAGGACTGCAACAAACAATAGTATGCAAACATAAATGACAACAATGTTTTGTGGAGGAATGTTGGGTCAAGAGGTGACCATTTTGGATCAGATTGACTTCCAACCAATGTGAGCCAATTTGGAGGTGATATTGGGTGATCATGTGTCTTCATTGGTGCAAATTCTGTAGTGATTAGATTGGGTGCCATTGATCTTATTGGAGGGCAGTGTGTTGGCTACCCAAAGTAGCCCTAGAGGAACATACAAGAAGGACGTTGTTTGGTGCGTGATTGGGTGAAGTTTGTAGCTTAATGAATAGCTATTTGATGGATGAAAGAGGCTATTAGAGGAAGATTGGAGTCCAGGAATTAGGCCTACCTAGAGAGTAGATTTATGAGCCTGTGTACTTGCAACAAAAGTGACATGTAGTGTTGTTAGGTGGAAACCCTCCTGGAGTCTCAATGTGTAGTGGCTTTGATGAACTAAGGCACTACTAGTTAGCAGTACGGAAGCAAAGGACCGACATGACAAGATACGACATCGAAATTGCATCGAAGTTTTGCATTGTATCTTGTATACCATAGACCATTGTATTATTCAGATTTGGTTTAATATAACGAAGATTGGTGATTGTACAATATTGTATAATTTTGTTAAAAGGTGTGTATATCTATGCATATGTGATTTATTGCTTTATATTTCCGTTGTGCAAAGTAGTTTATGGTTGAGATTCTTCGTTTGGTAGTGCCAAAGATTTTAAGACTCTAACCTAGACCCAAGGTTGTGGAAATTCAACACAGGACAAGTGCTAGCGCAAAGAAACTTAGAGATTATTGAGTTGGTTTTTTTGAAAATGCCCTGAGGGAGCTTGAAGATATGCATCCAATATATAGAGACGTTGCAGAGAACAAATTGAATCAAAATGACATGTCCACCAAGATATATCCATTTATGAGTCCATTGTAGAAGTCACTCTTCGATCTTTTGAATAAGCGAGGACTATTCCAAATTCTTATATCCACTAGGCTTCATTCTAAAACCAAGGTATTTAAAACCCTCATCGAAAGGAGTAATTTGTACACTGAACAGATTGGAAATTTCTGATGTCTTGGTCGTTGTAGGGTCATTCAAAATCTAGATTGCAATGTTGAATGTATATCTTCAAATTTGCATGCAAAAATATTAGAAAACCCTACAATAAAACATAAACTGGAAAACACACAAGAAACAAGGCAATAGCTCATTGGAAAGACTTTATTAAAATAACACTTGGGAGTTAGAAAGTGTTGACATGGGTCAATATCGTCCTCCTTTATAAGATGGGTTCTTTCATCCCCTCGCTGCACAATGTTGCTCCTCTCTCTTTTGTGTACAAGTGGGCAATGGAATGGTAGATGAAAAATTGGGGGAACTCAAATGGAGAGCTCGAATGTTATAAGATAAAAATGACAATGATGATAGTGATCATGTTTAAATGGTGAAAGAAAAACCTCTATATTTATAATAAAATGCTAGCTTAGACTGGATTGAGTCAAATAATAAAATATTTGGTTGACAAAATCAAGATCTAACCATTATAAGTATTTTATTATTTTGGGACAGGAAAAGATTAGAGAAATGATCAATAATATTTATTTTATGACATCCTTGTTAGCTTTGACGTAATGTCCTTATTCACCAAGATTCCTCTTGATGAAGCCATTCAGGTTATAAAAGATGTTACTGATCCATGAACTGTAAGATTGGCCGAAATCTGCTTGCGATCCACTGTTTTCACCTTCCAAGGAATATAGTATGAGCAGACATCTGGAGTGGCAATGGGATCACCCCTTTCGCCAATTGTGGCCAACTTATACATGGAATACTTTGAAAAGAAGGCCCTAGAATCTTACCCTTTGAAGCCAGCATGGTGGAAGCGATTCGTCGATGATACCAATATAAAATGGACACATGGTAAAACAGAGCTTGACAAGTTTTTCATTCACCTAAATTCCATCTCTTCAGAAATAAAATTTACTATGGAGCTTGAAGAAAACATGAGCATCCCATTTTTAGATGTTCTCATCATCAGAAAAGAGGATGGCTCCCTAGGGCATAAGGTTTTCAGGAAGTCAACCCACACAAAAAGCTACTTCCACGCTGATTCCCACCATCACCCAGCCCAGAAATTTGGTGTTCTAAACACTCTTGGGCCCTTCGAATTTCTGACGCTGAGCATTTGAAAGAAGAAAAGAAGCACTTGGTCTCAACCGTTAAGAGTATAGGTTACAAAGAAAATGAGATTAAAAGAGCCATAGAGAAAGCCGAGAAAAGGATGTTATCTCATGAACTAAGGCTCGAGACCAACCTCAATGTGGTAGGATATTTCTACCTTATATTCATGGTGTTACAGATAAGATTGCTAAAATCCTGAGGAAGAAAAACATAAACACACAATTCTCAACACCTGGAACCATTAGGCAAGGTATGAGATCTGTCAAGGATAGTATTGATAGACATCAACTTAAGGGAGTCTATAAAATAGATTGCTCATGTGGTAAAAGCTACATTGGTGAAACAGGTCGCTCCCTGCAGACCAGACTCAAGGAACATGGTGTTGATATTAAGAATGAAAGGTCTCGTACTTCGGCCCTCGCAGAGCACTCCTAAAAAACTAAACACCATTTCTTCTTGGAAAGCGCCTCAATTATCGCCAGGGAGGAACAACATCATAGGCGAAAGATTAGAGAAGCTCTTGAGATTATCAAACACCCACATAGTCTCAATAGAGACAATGGTATGGAGATTAGTGGAAACTGGCTTCCCCTAATAAGAGAAATTAAGGGCACCAATACTTCTCAGGTCTAGCATTCTGTGGTAAAATTACCTCTCGCCCCGCCCCTCTTTCAAATCTTAGTGAGTTAGTATCCTCGCTATATTAATCTAAGTATAAGAATAACAATAATTAGCACATAATTAATCATTTACAATAGTAATTATGATAATAACTATTACTATTATGATTAACTATTATTATAAATCATGATTATTAAAAATTAATTAAAATCTATTAATTAGTTAAATTAATTATAAACTTGAACATTTACTATTTAAATTATTAATATTAATTATTAGATCTTGATATTAATTATCAATTATTATTACTAATAATTATTAATTATTAACTATTTATATTGATTCTTAATATTATAATATCAATTTTAATATAATAATTATTATTATCA